>MTQE01001141.1:28893047-28946471 GCA_014337955.1 Aspidoscelis marmoratus | reverse complement strand
TTTCCACAGAGGTAATTCCAACCCCGTTTCAAGAATGCCAAGGCAGGCTGGATAATGACTTGATTTTTGTTCCATTTGCAACCCCCCATTTCCCTGATCTGCAAGGTGATCATAAATAAAGGCTTGATTTTCAGTTTACAGCCGTCCTCGCGGTCCCCGGTGAAGCAGAGGTACACAAAACTGCTCAAGCACCTACTACCGCCAAACCTCATTGCAGCTTTCGGTGTTTTAAATTCTTTTAAAAAGTTATTTTTATGAATGAAGCTTTATTTATGCTTGTTTCCATGCCTTCCATCTCAGTCCTGGTTGTCAGTGCCGCTAAGGGAAGGGGAGATGCGGCACAGGGGTGGGCTGACATCAATCTGGCTTCCAATGAGGAGAGAGGGGACGAAGAGGAGGGGGCACCGTTCCCTCGTACCAGGGTCTGGCACGGTTCTCATGGGGACGCCACCATCCGCGCCCAACCCATACCTGTCCTGTGTTGCCGGGAATGTCGTGGGGACGCCCAAAATGTTGTCCCAGTCCCGGTCCCGGCCCATGCATGCCCATACAGCGCCCAACGTGTGCCAGCCATAGTCTTCCATGTCAAGTTCATGTGCTGGCCTTGCGCCATTCCTTGCTTCTTAACCTCATTTAGCCTAGTTTGTTGTGAGGAAGAATATAGAGCAAAGCAGTCTTTTGTCATCATGCATTCTTCAGAAGAAAGGTACCATACAAATGCCTAATATGCTGTTGTTTTGTACATTCAAGCTGGGGCTGACTCCTGGTGGTTACAGTGCAGTTTCACCGAGACACACTGGAATAGTTCTCCATTACTTTCTTCTGGGGAGATGCTGAGAATTGAGTCTGTGACCCTTTGCTTCCTAAGCAGTTCGGTGACCCTCTGCTTCCCGAGCAGAGCTATGGCTACCCCCAGGGCATTAAATATTATCTCACACAATCCATTTAACCTCCATGGTTGCTAAAAACATGTTCCCCAAATGCTCTCTTTTAATCCATGCTGATTTTGTGGGTGTTCACTCTTGGATGACTTGTTCAAAACAGACGGTGGGCTTAAGTGCTGATAGTTTGCATAAGTGTCTGCACACTTGCATCCTGTGCATATTTCACCATAATTAATATGCAAATTGTTCATCATTAACAGCAGCTATGTAAAATGTCAGAGTTATTACAATCGTATTTTGAGCAAGGAGGGGTAAAAAATGCAGATTGGTCCTGACAGTCTGGAAATGGTTGAAAGGAGGGAGAGCTTACAGGGTGATAAGAAAAGTAGGGGGCAGCACCTATGATATAAGGCAGTAGAAAATGAGTTTCCAGGCAGGGAGTTTAGGGAAACAAATATGGTATGTTTTCAAACATTGTGCTCACTATTGCCATGAAGGTCAAGGGGAATCAGAGGCTGACTCGACACAGAAGAAGAAGAAGAAGAAGAAGAAGAAGAGTTGGCTTTTCTACCCCGATTTCTCACCCATTTAAGGGGACTCAAAGCGGCTGACAAGCCATCTTTTCTTCTCCCCACAACAGACACCCTGTAAGGTAGGTGGGGCTGTGAGAGCTCAGAAGAGAGCTGTGACTAGCCCAAAGTCACCCAGCTGGCTTCATAGGGGAGGCTGGAATCGAACCCGGCATTCCCAGATAAGAGTCCGGCCTCCTCACCACTAGACCAAACTGGCACCACAAATAGAAAGTCCACAAATAGAAAGGATAGGAAGAAAAAGCTGTGCGTGTTGCAATCAAAAGATGGACTGAGGAAGGTTTAAAGTGAAAGTGTGACCACAGCTTAATTTTTCTTATTGTATTTTTCTCTTACTGTATGTGAATGCAACCTAAGTCTGTTCAGTGAGTGAATATTGCTAGAGTGAATAGGTAAAGAAGTGCTTTAAACAGTGGAGAAGGAAAGAACTACAAAATATAGCCAGGACACACTTGAGAATAGTAAAGACAAATACTGAAGTGCTATGATGCAATAGTGTTGGCCTTTTAATGATGCTAGATTTTCAGAATGATGTATTTTTCCCAGTTCTTAGCTCCATATCCCTTTTTCCTATTTAGTGGTAGAAATGGAGGCATAGGCCTAAGTTAAATGTTGGCAATAGACAAAACCACCAGGAACTATTTAAAATGTTGTTATAATGGCCCCTAGAATCCTCAACAGGGAGTTAAAATCATGAGAATTACATTGTCCTTAGTGTCTGTTGCTGCTGAACTTAAGTGACATTCACAAGATGTTTTGTAAAACTGTAGAATGGATTTAGTCCTACTGTGAGTGTTTCTCAACATTGTTTTTGTTGTTGGATACCAATGAATCATGGCCAGCAACACTGCATGAACAACATTGCAGTTTTCAGGGCAGAAACAGAGAAGTGGTTTGCTGTTGTCTATTTCTGAGAATAGGCTAGGGATCGAACCGGCAACCCTCTGCTTTATAGGCATTTGCTCTACCACTCAGCTACAGCCACTTCCTTCTCAATTAAAAGAAAAGAAATATGACATCATTGGTGTGACGGTTTCAGGGTACAGGCTGCAAACTGTTTTGCTTTCGGGCTTTGCAGGCTTCTTGCAAAGCTGCAATAGCCAGCCTTGTTGCAAACAGCTTGTTGCAAGACCTGGGCAGAGGCTGCAAAAATGCCGGGAAATCCTGTGCGGGCCCTGCTGCAATGATTGGGTGCAGCTGCTTTCTGGAGGGAAAAGCTGTCCGGGGATCTGAGTGCTGGAGGGGCTAGAGCAGGAGTTCCCTCCAATCAGGAGTTTCCAGCAGCATTTTATTTCAGCAGTTTTCCCCAGGAGGTTACAGCCAATCAGGGTCAGGGATATGGGTATAAATGAACACAGAAGACAGCAAACTAGGTCTTCATGCTGGTACAAGAGCTGAAAGGAGAAGAGAGCTGAATCCTGAGGGAGCTGGAACCAGTAGCTGACCAGGGGTCTTTTGACTGGAAGATCTTGAAGGAAGACTTCAATAGCAACTGACCAGGCTGGATGATCGGACAAGCAAGGACGGACTGGGCCTTGTGATCATCTGGAGCCACGTTCTGGTACACTGGCTTGGCTTGAGCTGTGGCAGAGCAAGCCAGAGGGGGAGGAATGTGGAGAGGTTTGTCTTTTAAAAGGGGAACTATTTTCCTTTAGAGAAAGGGGTAGCTCCTAGCCTTAAGAGACTTACTGAGTTAAACCTGAGTTAAACCAACAAATACCTGAACCTTATTTTCCTTTTAGTATTGCTTGTGTATAATAATAAACTTGTTTTAGTTTCCTGTTGAAACGCTTGCTACCAGTGTTTTGTGTCCACACTGTAGTATTCACTTGGCCGTTGCACGAACTCAGCATCCTAACAGGGCCAAGCTTCTCCTAGAGAGGGCAGGCACTAACTGGATTGCTGGGCATCATGGCAATTGGTGTCACTGAAACATGTTTGGAACCCAGAGCTCGGTGGCTGCAACTTATTTAAAAGAAGTAGACTTAACAGAAGGGGAGGAGGTGTTGTATTCATCTTTCAGATAATGGAAGCCTTATAGAAACTGTCTAGGTGAGGAGAGAGCAATACAAAGGACACTACTGTAGAGTTTACTGTAGCCCCCCTGAACAAACAGAATATGTGGATGAAATCTTTCTACATCAAGTGGCCAAGCTCTCGGGAAGACATGACATAGTGATTATGGGGGATTTTAACTATCCAGACATTTGTTGAAAATCTCTCCCAGGGTGTTTCTGCATTTACCTCCCTTAATCCAGATTTAAAAGATCTGGATCCTTGAAATGGGGTCCTCACTAAATCCAGTTCTTGAAGATCCAGATCTTGGCAAGGACCCCATGCATTCACACTGCTAGCTAGGACCCAATTGCAATGGGTGCTAAACAGAGTTGCAGTGTGTACGCTGAAGCACCCATCTGGAGGATTGGTTTGGGCCAAAGTGGAAGGGCTGCCAGCAGCATGGCATGATTGACCAGTGTAGACATCATTCAAGGTGCACTTCCATCAACAGTGGTTGTGGTAGAGAGGCAACTATGAAACCTTGCACAGATTGCATAGCTGATTTGTGTAGCCCAGCTACGGAGAACGTACAGGTCTACGTACTGTAGCTATGAATGGTGGGGCGAAGCTGGAGCCACCCTGCTGCAAATGGTGGCTGCTAAACCTGCCCCTAGACTCCATTGCCCCAGTTGCAGTGTGAATGCACATCCTCTGATCCAGTCTTCATGGCTGAGAACTGGATTGAAGACATCATGAAAGAGGTCTACTGTAAATCTGGATTTAAGGGCCCAAAGATGCCATTAAATCCAGATTTCATTTTTGCTAATGCAAACAAATGGGGTCCTTATGGGGTCCTGTGTGTGAACAGGGCATGACAGATCGGTACCAGTTGGGTTCCAAATGGGATCTTCATTGCTTGTGCAGAAACGCCCCCCAGGCAAAAATCACAGGTTGATTATGTTCCTATAGTCTTTCACAGATAACGTCCTCTGCCAAATCTACTACCTTAGATCTAATTCTTACCAGCAGAGAGGAATTATTGAGGAAGTAAGAGCAGCTGGGACCCTGGGAGCCAGTAGCAATGCTATGATTGAATTTTGGATAACAAAGACCTAGGACATCTTAGACTTCAATGCTGGACTCCAGAAGGTCAGATTTTGAAGGACTCAGAAGGTGGGTGCAAAGGATCCATTGGCTGGATATTCTAAAGGGCAAAAATGTCCAAGACGTATGGGGAATTTTGTGAAAGAAGATTTTGGGTAGAACCAGCCATACACAGTGTGTATGCTTTGTGTGAGAGCAGCATCCAACTGTCCCACTGTAGCAGGTGTGGAAAGACCCTCAGAGCAGGAGAGGGACCTGTCCTCAGCACTAGTCTCAGGTATGCATAACCAACCAAAATTAAGTCAACAGAAGAGCAAATCAAACTCTGACGTTGAGTTTAACTTGATTGTCTTGATATTCCTTGTCTATGCAAATCTACATAGGAAGAATGACATTTCCAAAATGCTAGAATCTTCTTTTTCTTCTTCTTTACTCTATTCAGAGCCCAAGATGACTGCTTATGACGAGTTACTGGGAGTGTTAGATGCACACAGCCTACTTGCTCTGTTCCCACAAGCACCTTTCCACAACAGCTAGGACTTTCACCACACACACTGCATAGAGCCCAGTTACACTCAAGCCTTACTTTGTTTAACTCTTTATGGGAATGAAATCTGCTTCCACAGCATATCAAGAAGAAACAAACAACAATAGAAAATGCATGTCCAATGCAGGGGTGTGCACAAATATTCATATCATTTGAAATTCGTACGAATTTGGCCAAATTCAGACATTTGAATTCAAATTAAATGTTGGCACCTTTGACGATTGACATTCAAATGGAATGTTTTGATACATTCATATAAAGCTTCATATGCTATTCATCATGCATTTTTATGCAATTTGTTTGGGATACATATGGTATTGAACATTTGTATCGGATACTAATTCTACCACATTCAAAGGGGGTCTATTCAAACAAATATTAATTTTCTTGCATTCAATATGATATGAATAAAATACAGAAAAAATCCATGTACATCACTGGTCCAGTGTGCTTATGTACTTCTGTGGTGTGCCCATGCCAAACTTCAGTGTTGGGTGATATAATTTAAACTGTAATGAAAGCGCATTCAATGCGGAATCAGTATGGAAGTCCAACCAGACAGCCCAAGCAGGTAAGAAGGGGGTAAAACTTCCCTTATTAGAATAATGGGAGGGTGAAGAGAATGCTCAGAGAGTTTCAACCAATCAGGCGCCAAGTTACGTATAAAACCCACCTACCAGAAGAGGAGTAAGAGGAGAAGTCTATGTTCTGAAAAGCGAGAGAAGTCTAGCTCTGGGGTTCAGAGGAGAAGGCTATGCTCTGGGGTTCTGGGAGGAAGGCGGGCTAAACTGTCTAGTTCTCTCAGGGGGATAGATCCCAACATAGAGTGTTTTTCCACTGTCACTAGAAGTACCCATTAAGTACCCATTAATGGGTACTTAATGGGTACTTTTTGTGACAGTGGAAAAACACCCATATTTTCAGACCTTCTAGGCTGGGGACATAGCCAGAAGGGGCAGGAGAAAAAGGATTGTGTAGTTAAGTATCTTTGTGTGCTTGTGTACTGAAACACTTGTATTCTTCCTCAGAACATTTATTTTGTTTCCACACTTGTTACAGTTGTATGAATAAAGCTTCTTCTTGTTGTTCTTCTTTTTTACTAAAGAGACTTTGCCAGCTTCACTATATTCTAACCCAGAAGAACGTTATAGTTACAAAGTGCTCTCTCCTCAGGAACTAGGGAAGCCGAGGCTAGGGATAATAAACAGCAAGAAGGTTGGTTACAGGAGTTTTAAGTAAGAGGCAGGAGGGAAAGAGGAAAGCCTTGCTGCCGTTTGCTCACAGGCATGAGGCTTGGACAGACCACAACAGTAAACACGCTACCAAGAATATAACACTGTAAAAGCTTCTACAGATAACAGACAGGGGAAAGAGTGGAAGGTGGCTCGCGCTGGGGGGATGGGCGCCACAACTTCACACACCAAAACAACCTCCCATGTCTAATGTGCAAGAAGTAGCTCTGCTCCCACCACTCCTGATCTGAAACTCCTCCCTGCCAGTATTTGACTTGGTCTGCACAACTTGTTGCTTTTTACCTTTTTACATTTTTGCCCTCCAGCACAAATGTGCAGACCATGATCATGGTGTTATTTACTTAGCAGCACTCTCCAGTGCAAGTAGGCAAACAAAAGAACCGAAATGCAGAGAGTTATTCTATCCCAGTGAGTTCTGATACTTGTTACAGAACTAATCAGTCCGTGCAAAATGTAACTATATCACAAAACTTTAAGTTTGAAGTATTTGGGCATCAGGGCTATAGATGCAAATCATACTGTGGTCCTACATGATTCTGTCGATATAACAATCCAGAGATGTGGAGGAAGGGCCTGGATTAATGTTCCTTGAGAAACAATTGGAATTGCCGTCAATGGGAAGAAGAAAGGGAATGCCCGGACATGATTAGCTGGAATGGCCACATCCAGCCTCCACAAATGCATGATATGGACACACCTAAAATTAAATATGCTTTCAGAGAACCAACACATTTTGCCTGTGGAAGAAAGCACTCTGCAGTAAATGCAGATTTCAATGTCAATATTGCAAGCTGGGTGCAGGATCTCATATTTTGCGTAATTTCCTCACAGAAGGACTGGTTTAATGTTAATGCAAGTAAATATGTGTGTAGCTAGGCTCATAGTTAAACTTGACAACTAACTAGCATAAGATACCTTGTTGGCTACCAGTTTGGAAAATTTCAGAAATAATTTGGACCCATTCATGATGGACAAAGGAATGGCTACCAGCCTTGGTGACCGTGGGACTACACTATGATGCTGATAGACAGTGAGTATGAAAAGGAACGTAAAACACTGCCTCTGCGGTTCTTTGAGAACAGGCTCTAGTCCACTGGCCAGATTCAGTAGCGCACTTCTTACATTTTTTAAAATTCATCTGGGTGGGACAGTTTGAGCATAGGAGTAGTAGTAGAAGAAGAAGAGGTGGTGGTGGTGGTGGTAGTAGTAGTAGTAGAAGAAGACTCCTATCAAACAAATGCACCCCAGTCCTTGAAAAGAAGAAGTGTTGGCCTTTATACCCTGCTTTTCTGACCCATTTAAGGGGACTTAAAGCGGCTGACAAAGCTTCCTATTCTTCTCCCCACAACAGACACCCTGTGAGGTAGGTGAGAGCTCAGAAAGAGAGCGGTGACTAGCTCAAGGTCACCCAGCTGGCTTCATGGAGGAGTGCGGAATCAAATCCCATGACCATGAGATGAATCCGGCACTCTAACCACAAGACCAAGCTGGCTCACAGAGGTCACTGGACTAGATAGGCTATTGATCTAACTGCATACTTCAATGTATTCATATTAGGCGTCCAGTAACCATATCTGGAGTCTGTATCCACCACATTTTAGATCACCCTTGCGTTTCTTTCTTTAAGCATCCTGTAATGATCCTGTTCAAAAGATTGCATGCCAGGGGTTATGGGGGAATGTCCCTGCGATCTCTCCTTTCTTGAAGAAAGATTTGGAACATTTTAATAAAGTGGATTATAAGGACTTGGGCACAAAAGCAACCTGTTTCCTCCTGACAGGAGCTTTAATCTTCTCTCTGGGCTGCTGACAAAAGCTTTTCTTAAAGAAAACCCACAAGCATGAAAAGGAGGGAAAGGAAGGAAAAGAGAATAGATGCAGAGAGAGGTGCAAGATGTTGAAAGACACCCATCAATTGAGGCAGCCCAGGTGTTAATTGTGTCCTTTTTTCTGTGGGTCTCTTTCCCTTTTTCTGTTCCAATGCTGGATCAATGGTGGAGGCAGGTGAGCCAGGAGGAGAAAAGAAGAAGCTTTGATTAGGCAATCTTAGTGGTAAGAAAGGGTATTGAGCAAGAAAGCAGAGTCGATGCAACAATTAAAAGGTGAAGCATCTGCCTTTCCTTTGAAAGCAAAATATCCTCCATTTCTCAGAGGGAGAATCACCTCTCCAACCCCGCACCCAATTTTATTCTGAATCTATTCATAGCTAGAAGAAAAGTACATGACCTACTAAAGTGTCCCACTTTTGTGCAGTACCTGCATGCGTGAAGTGAACATATAATGTGCATTTAAAGGAACAAAAGGGAGCCTGTGCGCCTGAAACTCTAAAATCTGGTTGATTTTAAAAAGCCTTCGCAGCGAGAATTTTGAGGATGGAGGATTTACAACAGGACTGCTATTGATGCTGATTATTTATTTATTGAAGGGACCTCTAACCTGCCTTTCTCGATATGTTGCTTCTATAAGGCAATGCAAAAAAATGAAACACACAGAGAATAATGATACAACAACAAAGTGCCTCATCAACAGCATTAATTTATAAGCAGCGACAATATGAATGTTAAAGCAGAGCTTTGTTTCACCACCGTTTGCGAGAGTCTAACAGCAGTTGGAGAGTGGGTCTTCTCTGATGTTGTGTTCAGTTTCTCTTTGATATGGGGTAGTTTGGCAGCTCTTTAAGATATATGTGTGCTCTGTAACAATTGTTTGTCATTACTCTAACCTATTGATTTTTATCTGGGTTTTTTACTGATTTTATTGTAATCTAGCCTGAAACTCTTTCTTTCTCTCTCTCTTTCTTTCTCTCTTTCTTTCTCTCTCTCTTTCTTTCTTTCTTTCTTTCTTTCTTTCTTTCTTTCTTTCTTTCTTTCTTTCTTTCTTTCTTTCTTTCTTTCTTTCTTTCTCTTTCCTTCCTTCCTTCCTTCCTTCCTTCCTTCCTTCCTTCCTTCCTTCCTTCCTTCCTTCCTATCGTGCCCTATACCCAAAGGTCTCAGGGCAGCTTACAATAAAACAAAATAAAAACAGATTAAAACCATGAGTAAAACAATAACAGTGGCCTTATGGGGGATTTATTTTATTTTATTTTATTTCATTTATTTTTTTATCCAGCCCTATACCCAATGGTCTCAGGGCAGATTACAGCATATAAAATGAACACATTAAAACCATAACATATTAAACATACTAAAACCATAGCAGTCCCTGGATGAGGGGAGGAAAATTTGTCCCTGTACTTGTCAAAGGCCAGGTAAAGAGGTGCATCTTCACAGCTCTTCTGAACACAGAGTGAAAATGGGTTTTGTAATGTATCTCTTCACCCAGGCCTTTGATCTGAATGTTGCCCTTTTGAGAGGGGAAGTAACATATAATTTAATTAAACCACAAAAAACATTCATCCTTTCAAATGACAATTGTACAAAGATCCAATTCTTTTCTATTATAGATTAAGGCTGCATTCCCACTTAAGTTTTTTTTAAAATGAAACAAAGCTAAACCCAGTGCAAATGTGCATTCTATCTGTTCCCATTTTTTTCATTTAAAATCGCAGTCAACCACGATGCTGTTCCCACAGAAAATGCTTCAAAAATGCATCAGGGAAAGTGAATCTTTTCCTCCCTGCCCTTTGCCAGCTGGGGTGCCCACCCCTCTCTACCAACCGGGTTTGATCCCGTGATGACCTGGCAAAGGGTGGGGAACCCCAGCTCCCCCCCCTCTTGCTTTTGCTGCCACTGTTTGCCATTTGCTTTCCTATAGCAAAGCCAAACCTTCCAGCGAGCATGACAATGGGATCGCTTCCACAGTCTTGTGCAAAATCACAACCCTAAGCTTCCTCACCCATTCCTTCCCCTCTTTTCCTCCTTTATCACACCTTTCTCCCACCCACCCATCATGGTTGGTTCATGCAGGAAGAAGCCAACTGAAAAAGTATGCAGGTGGTGTTGATGTAATCAGCAGGGATGGAGAACTAAAGAGTTGTGTAAAGGAGACTCAAGGAGTTAATATAACAGGGATGTGCATAGCAGCCCGAACTGAAGACAACCAGAGGGCTGATTATTGAGGACTGGGTGTGAACAGGATTAGGATGGCTTCAGTTCAGTTTCTTAACAGGACAAACTAGATCAGCTAGGTGTGATCATGGCCAGCTATGTTCCTCTGTGATGTCTGAGGCTAGGTGGCATAAAACATTGCACAGGCACTGACCCCTAAGGGTGGAGAAGGCCAAGAGGATCCATACAGTATTGTTGTTGGGTATCACTGAGATGATGAACTGCATGGGTGCCTCTATGGACACCTCTATGCAACTTTCTTGGCAGAGATACAGAAGTGGTTTCCTGTTGCCTGCTTCTGAGGCTCAACCTGGCACCTTCCTGCTTCCCAGGCTGCTTGCATTACCATTGAGCTATAGCCCTCCCCTCCATACAGTACACTCTAGTGGGAAAAAGAGGCAGGGAAAGTGAAGCCAGCTGCCTTGCCACTCTGAAGGGGAAGCTTAAAAGGAGCAGCATGTAACTGAATGTTGGAAACTGGAGCACCACTAACACAGTAGGCATGTGCTAAACTGCAGTTTGTTGAAGACGAGCTACTGTGAGATGCCAGGGACCATCAGGTGCATCACCCCCAAACCCTGGGCTCTCCACAGTACCTGCTGTGACTTATGAGTTGTTGAGTTCTATTGAAAAGTTGTGGTGAACTCACCTTTGCAGAAAGTGCAGCCCCAGCCATTATTGTCCTGGAGGAGGGACACATAATGTATGCATGTGATGTCATTACACACTGATGTGGTACCACCCATGGAGAGGACAGTGAATTATGCTGATGGCATAGAACAAAGACTGAGGACACTTCCAATATTCTCTGCAACCAAGATGGCCTCGGTGTGCTTTTTTTTGAAGCCCATAGTATTCTGAAATTATGTCTTCTGCCAAAGTTGTCTTCAAAATATAGTTTGGAAAGACGCACCTGTCTGCTTCTATTACTAGAAGAACTAGATTGAAAAAAGACACAAAACCACATATTTCTCTTGTGTAGGCAACCCAAGGATGGTGGATGAGAGAGCAAGGCAAATACAAGAAAGCTGCAGAGAGTTTAGACTATATAGTACTCAGACCTGCATAAAAATTACCCCACTAATGGTAGATTATGATGTGCTAGCTCTGAGTTACTGAATGTTGTATGAATGTGTAGTACACATGTGGGAAGGTCAGGATTCAACCTTAGTTTATTGGTCTTTGTACTGACTATTACTACATTCAATTCTGAATATCTGAATTTGTACAAATAATGAATGTTATGAATATTCATGCTAGGGGTGTGAATGCAATTTTTGAGATTTGATTTTATTTGAATTGAATAGTTAAAAAATCAATTTGATTCAAATCTGTTAAATTCAGATTTAACCAAATTCAATTCAAATTAAGCAAATTCGAATCTATTCATTGGAATTTTTATTTGAATTTGCTCTTACGAATGTCAACAACATTCATAGATGCCCATGTGCATCTTCCCCGGGTCCGTACACATTCATACACGTCCGTATGTATCCTATAGTTATCCAGTATGCAACCCGTTTTCATCCTGTATGGATGCGGCAAAGTTGCGGATCTCCAAGTGCACATTGTGTACAAACCCATACACATATGAATGTCTGAATAATTTTTAAAAAATAGCTCTAAAATTTGAAATTTGTATCAAAACTTTAAATTCAAATTTAAGGACAATCAATTCGAATTCGAATGTCAAAATTCAGTTGATTCAATCAAATTTCAAATGCATTAAAATATTCATGCACATCCCTACTTCATATAGATGTTAAATAAGATTGGGAGCAAAATTGTGCGCTGTAGTGCTTCACAATCTAACTTCCAGGCCACAGACCTTGAGTCATACATACAATAAAAGGTAGCACCTACAAGATTCTAGATTCAATTTGCAACATTCTTCATCTCTGTGTCCTTGAGCATCTTCCTGCTAACTGGCTTGTTGAAGTGTCTTTTAGCAGGATATATATTTCTCAGAATGTGTATTAATGTCCAGCTCCTCTTTATTTCATGACCTTTAAATTCTTCATCTCACCCTCAGGCGCACAAAAAAAAATTCTCTGCAGCATACCATACCTGTCATTCATTGCAGAAATTATTTATTTTTGATGGTTGTGAATTTGCTACCTTTCACTGTCATTGAATGCCCCTGCATTCTTTTGTTATCATTGAATGATGAAAAGTAAATTAATTTTTAATGTACTTTTAATTTTAATATCCTCGGGTGTTACAGTATAAATGTTAAGCACTCACACACGACAATGAGAGGATCATACATATATGCCTCTGAATAGATAGAACTTTTTGATAGGAACAAGGTTAAAAAAAAAATTAAAAGACTTCAAAATACAGATCTTTCCCACTATCCTAGAATTACCTCTGTTGGTTCTTCCAAAATATATAGTGAAGCAGCTCCAAGCATCTTAGGATCCTTCTGGATGACAAAGGATATTGATTAATTTATTTATCATATGGGAGCAACGCATGGACTGACAATATAATATTGTAACCCGCCCTGAGACCTTCGGGTATAGGGCGGGATAGAAATACAAACAAACAAACAAACAAACAAACAAACAAACAAACAAATAAATAAATAAATAAATAAATAAATAAAACAGGAAGTTGGAGTTCATTAATAGGGAACCTGGCATGGCCTCTTGCCATATATCATAGATCTAGCATGGCGTTCGTCAGCATCAATCCACTAATCGGAATGCCTGGCAAAGCCCATGCAATACTATCTTTCTGGGAACTTTCTGGAAGTTTGCTGCTTGCACATTCCTTTTTATGTTTCTTTCTGTCTGTTTGGCAAGGTGCCATTCTCATCTAGGCCATGGTCAGATGGACTTACTAAAGTGGCAGGTTATGTAATTGTGAGGCAGGGGCCACATGATTGTGCATGACTGTAATGAAAGTATTAGATTTATTTAATTTTATTTGCATTTTTATCTCACCCTAGACCTGAAGGTCTCAGGACAGGTAACAACATTTAAAAACCAAGTGTGTGTGTGTGTGTGTATAAACAATAGCAGTGTCTGAAAAGTGGGAAGAGAACATGTATCCCCATTAACCAAAGGCCAAGGCAAAGAACTGTGTCTTCACTCCCTCCATAAACATGTACAGTGAAGGTGCTTGATGCATCCCAAGGGGGAGACTATTCTGTAGCCAAGGGACATCACTGAGAAGGCCCTCTCCTGGGTGCTCACTCCTTTTGCTATAGAAGGTGGTAGTAAAACCAGGAGGGCCTCCTGCCCAGATCTTAAGGCATGGGCAGGTTGATATGGAAGTAGGTGTTCATTCAGATATTTGGGGCCCAAGTCATTTAGGGCCTTATAAGTCAAAGTTAACACCTTGAATTGGGCTCAGTAGCGAATCAGCAGCCAGTGCAGCTCCTTTAAGACTGGCATGATGTGCATCTGTCGAATTGTCCTGGTCAGCAATCCAACAGCTGCGTTCTGCACTAGCTAAAGCTTCTGAACTGTCTTCAAGGGCAGCCCCACGTAGAGCACATTACAATAGTCCAGTCTGGGGGTTACCAGAGTATGGATTTTTCAGCCTTCAAGCACTTTAGCAATGCTCTCACCCTCCAGTGCCAATTTGATCATCTGTCTGATATCCTTTGCCAGAGATGCATTAAATGTGTTTGTGGCTGTAGAATGCCACACAGCTTCTCTCCAGTGATGCAGGTATGTTGGGTGGTGTGACAGGACCCAGGAGGAGTGTGCTGCTTTAGTTGTATTCACATGTAGCAATAAAAAGTCTGTCAAAAGCACTTTAGGGATGGTAACGTGTCACTTGTGTTATCATCCATCTCTAATCCATCTTTTCTAGCCCAGAATGTTCATGGAGGGGAAGGAAGGGCATGGGAACAATCCTACCTGTGAACTATTAACTTTTTTCAGGCTGCATCACATACTGGAATATTCTGGACTATCCAAATATAGCAGAATAAGTAAGCAATATCTGGATGCAGCCATAGTATCTTTCTTTCATGAATGGCATACACGGTGAATAAGGAGTCCTTGGTTTATAAAAATAAAGCCAATCATAATGCAGACAGTCACAAACAGAAAGCAAAAATATACAGAAGAAGAAAACAAACTGTAGATAACATAGTGCAAACTGGAAAAGATGGCAACTGTTTCCTCATTATAGTTTTAGCAATCTTTTCTTCAAGAAGCTTGATGCCACACCCTCCATTTTTATCTTCACAGTAGCCTTATGAAGTGGGCTGGTTGAGAGGTGGTGAAGGGTCCACTACTATGTGGTGAGCTACTTATCTTAGTGGTAGGGATGTGCATGATTTTTTTTTTTTTTGCATTCGATTTATATCAAATTGAATGTAAAAAAAATTGTATTTGTTCAAATAGATCCCCTTTGAATGTGGTAGAACTCTATTTGATACAAATGAGTTTGTACACAAATGCATACATATCCGATACGTATCTGATACGTATCCTATAACATATCTGCTCTGAAAGCATCAAATCTGCCCTGAATCCACTTTGAATCTGTTCTCAATTTATGTCAAATGCACTCTGGATCTGTTGCAGATGTGACTGGTGCAGCCGCTTTCCCACCTCCACAGGTTCACAAATCTTCCAAAGCATTTGTATGAATGTTCTGAAACATTTGTATAAAAATGAATGTCAATCTACGAATGCTGTAACATTCAGTTCGTATACAAATGCCCGAATTAATCTGAATTGTACGAATAATGAATGTTATGAATATTTGTGCACATCTCTGCTTAGTGAGCATCTGAACCAGAGGTTCCCTGGCTCTGTTTCAGCACTTAAAAAACTACTTCATGTAGGTTTTTAAAGACAGATCTTTGTGTCTATATAAAACAGAGCGGGAGCAGGTGGATCCTACATGTCGCCATGTAATGTTCAGGCTTCTGCATTTTTCTCCTTTGTCCTCCTGCTGCTGTTATATTTCAATACCTCACACAAAGGAATATGGATTGTCCTTGCTTGTCTCGCTTCCCCGTGTTAAAGGAGAGAAAAACAGCCACAACCCCCCTGTTGCTTTAACAGACTAGCCACAAAAGAGGGGGGAGAGGGGAAAGGAGCATGGACATTGTCAATAGAAAAGTCATCCGCTGGGAACATCTTTCTTTTGGCTGCCTTATGGCGACTGCCGTGCTAGCACCCTAATGTTCTTGTTTGATTTGGAAATGCTGTACGACCCTTTGTCTTCAGCTGTGTCATACACAGGTGAGTGTGCTGGAGATGCCCATATTAGGATGCCCTTCTTGTGTCTGTTAATGAAGAATAGAATGGAGGCCATTGACTCTCAGCTTTCCTTCTTGTCTTTAAGCAAACTATTTAGGAATGAAGCTAAGTACTGAAGTCTGAACATACGATACATAAGTGTATTGCAATGACTGGTTTCTTTCCTCTGCTGTGGATATGTTAGGTACCTGATTGGTTTTCACCTCTATTGCTTAACTTCAGTAACTGGTTTATAAATATTACCTCATGGAATACTAGTGAAAACTTTGTAGGATACCGAGGGTGGAGGAGACACATAGAGATGCCACATGCCTCAAGCTGTCTCTGGGTGCACTTTTGCCTTGTGTGATGCAGCCTTTGACACCAAGGATCACTTTGGTCTTGTGGTCATAGTGTCAGACTATTATCTGGTAGTCCGCTCTCCTATAAAAAACCAGGTGAGTGACCTTGGGCTAGGCAGAGCTCTCTTTCTGAGCTGTCACCTATCTCTGAGGGTGGCTGTTGTGGGAAGAAGAATAGAGGTTTGTCAAAACGAAACAGAGATGTTGCGCTTTTCATGGTCATGGTTAGCATTGTCAGTGGGACCATTCCCTCTGTCCCAGATGTGACCGAGTTATGGTTCTCCAGTTATTCTAATATAGTAACTTCCACAGTCCTGCTAGTGAGAGATGTTTGCTGGTCATGCCTGTTGATGCTGCTTGCTCAGACTGAGCATTTGTACCTGTAATTACAGAAGGTGACTGTGGCCAGGTGGGAAGATCAAGTCCACATCCTTGTTATGTCCCCAGGGACCTTCCTTAATAGCTCTGCTATTTTGAACACTAAGGGCTTGTCCCCATCCATTATATACTCCGAAGCGAACCTGGGTTCGCCTCAGAGCATCCCCAAGCAAAGGCTCTAATCCAGGTTACATGCGGAACAAATTGCTCAAATCCACGACAACCCACCACCACCACCCGGCTAACTGATTTCACTCTGAATTAGGAGGCAAGCACAGATTATCTTGGAGGCATGGGGATGCCCCTGGGTTATTGGGGGAGGAGATTGGTGATTGCATCATGAGTGGGCAGGGTTTCACCTGTGCTCGCTGTTCCCATCCTGAGCGCTGCGATCGCAACTGTTTGGGGATTTCTTTCAATAAATTTGATGAAAGAGAAATGATGATCACTTTCATTTGTCCTACGAGTGTCTTTCTGGCTACAGTCATTGCACCCCTTCTTCCCTGATCGTCAGATCGGCAAGCCACATGTGGATAATGGCTTGATTCTAGGGTATCTCCCAGGAGTGGAGGGTAGTCTTGTCCAACAGTTAGTAATAGTAAATGAAAAGTGCAGAAGTAGAAACAGCTACTGAGTCAAGCTAATAAATGTAATAGGGCATTGTAGAAACCCTTTATTGGATTTGTGTGCACTTTGCACTGATCCTTCTGTGAGCCAGCAACTACTTGTAGCTTCAGTAAGACTAATTGGTTAATGCTGATAAGTATTCTATTTTAGGCCTGTCTCCTAAGTAATGACTGGCATTTTTAGAGCACTGAAAAGCAATAGTGGTGAAACCAGTGAATCTAGCATACAGGTTTCTGGAAATGAGATATTTTCATATCCTGGGATGCAGCTAAAATGCCAATGAAGTGCACTTTTCTTCTTCCAGTGGTGAATTCTTGTTCATATTGTAATTGTAGATTAACTATACATGGTGTTCTACATATTTTTATATAGCAAAGTCCAGAAATAGCAAGGTAGGCATGTAGGGATATGCACAGTTTTGTGTGTGTGTTCAGTTTGCTTCACATCAAAGCAAATGCAAAGGAAAATCATATTCATGCAAATAGAGTCACCTCAAATATGGTAGGATTCAAATTCACAGTGATTGTTCTTTGAATGATATTTGTATGTTATTTGATTCCCTGCTGCCAGTTGTGCTTCCAAATCTTCTCCCAATTCCCTCCAAATCTGTTCTGAATCCACTTTGAATCTGCTCTGAATCCTCTTTGAATCCACTCTTAATCCACTAAACATGTGACTGGGCAGCTGCTTTGCCCCCTCCCCATGTTCACGAATATAATGAAGCAGCAAACAAATAGACAAAAGCATTTGTTTTACATTAGAATGTCAACTTTTGAATATAGCCAACACTCAGTTTGAATGCAAATGTACTAATTAATATGAATTTCAAATATGCATACACTCCCCTCTAGGCATGTGAGTCAATGGGATGTGTATGGATAGTCTCATTATATAGTTGAGACAGTAGATGGCACAGGACTTAGCTATGGAGACACAGAGGCCCTTTCCACACTTATATTTATTCTGGAATAGATCTTGGGACAGGGGCCTGATATCTGCATGCTACCACTGCAGAGTAGGGGTGTACATGAATGCAATTTTTGACATTCAGTTCAAATCAAATATTTGAATGTCTGAATCTGTACTAATAGAGAAAAAATGAATGTATTAAAATTTGAACCGATTCAAATACATTTGTATCTATCTGGACAACCATATGATACAAATTTGATTACAGCAGCGGTTCTCAACCTTCCTAATACCGTGACCCTTTAATGCAGTTCCTCATGTTGTGGAGACCCCCAACCATGGGGGCAGGGTAGCTGGGAGGGGCAGCAGGAGACTCATCATGACCCCTCTGAAAGGGTAGTTCGACCCCCAAAGGGGTCGCGACCCACAGGTTGAGAACCGCTGGATTACAGAAATGTTGACAACATTCAAATATATCTGTACGCATCTGAATGCATCCATACACATCTGTACGCGTTCTGTACAGATAAGAATAAAAAGCATATGGATACGTATGTAATGCATACATATCTATACACATACGGATGCCCGAATTATTTGAGCGAATGGTTTTAAATATTCACATTTGCTCGAATATTAAAAAACGAATGTCTGGACATTCAATTTGAATTCAAATGCCTGAATTCGGCCAAATTTAATTGAATAATGAAAAATTAGAATATTCTTGGACATCCCTACTGCAGAGTATGGCAGGCCTCTATTCTGGGTTATATTCCAGAATAAGGCTAAGTGTGGCAAGGCCCAGAGTTAGGTGATGCCATAAAAAGTGATCTCTTATTGATCTGAATATATATTGAATTGTTGCCCAATGGGGATAGACTGAGGGAGGGAGGGAAAGGGAATGATTCAGAATGTATGATATCAGTTGCTTTAAGCTGTAAAAAAGGTAAACAGTATAACTAATGTTCTTTCTCATTTGCTTCTTTATTATACTATGTATATATGTAATCAAAAACAACAATAAAATGTTTTTTTTTTAATCTCTCCATACCAGGGGAGGTATTCTAGACCTTGAGGGACCCATCTTGGCAATGCAGCAAGATGTTCTGCAAAAATGTCCCACTCCCACCCCTGGACCTCTGAAGGCCAGAAAGTTTCAGAGCAGCCCCTTCTCCTGTCCCAGCTCTAAGGCTGATGCAAACTTCAGAGCTGGCACAGGGGCTGCTGCAGGACAGATTCTCCCAAAGTGGATATCCTCTCACACTAGAAGCAACTCATTCCATCTTGGGGTGGATTGCATATCCTGGGGCAGGGAGGCCCACCCTGTTACAGGATGAGCCAGGTAAACTCAGAAACTGGAAAAACTAAAGACAACTGATAGCTACAGTTTACATGATAGCTACAGAATTCCCTCCTAACAAGAAATCTAAGTAGACTTTTAGCACAGGTCTATCAAAAAAACACTTAAATACCACCCACCTCTTTTTTAGACACACACTCCACTTCTTCTCTCCAGTGTCACTCTTTCTTATTATTTTTTTTTAACTTGGGGTCGTTATTTCATATGTTTTGTGGGTAAAGCAGTTCCACAAATGCTGGAATTTCCTCTCATCAAGCACTTTTTTATATTTATTTATTTATTTTGATAAACTACAATGTTTTGTCTGCAGAATAGTATTAACTGCTTACATCTATTTTCTCAAAGACTGTGCATGAATATTAAAAGGGATTTATTCCTACAATGGCTGCAGGCGTTTGAGTAATCCATTATATGCTGTCATATCACAATGTGGTAATGTGAAAAGCTGGGAGCCCCTCCAGTAATCTTGATTAGCAAAAGGGGGACTTTTTTTTTCCTTTTTGCTGTAAACACATTTTCCTTCCCTGTGTGCTGAGACCACATTAAAAATTATTATGTGATTTTAAGTCCATTTCTTTGTTTTAATTACAATATTTTGTTGAAAATTATTACTAATAACTGCATTTCCTGCTGATAAAAAATATACTAACTTGCATTTAATCAACTAATGAATTAATTTTAAGTTGTAATATGTACCGTCCTTGGTTCCTCTATGTAGCATTTTAGTCTCGTATAAATCCATGGAAAACTTTCATTCGTCATCCATCTTAATCATTAACACATTTCTGGATAATCAAGCATCAATACTTCATGCTACTTGCAATAGACATGATACTTGTGACGCTGTTTGACGTTTGGGAAAAAGGATATGCGAACCTTGGCTAACTCCAGAAAATGTCTGCGTATTGTTGGATCTGGTTTGCCCAGTGATTAAATAAATGGTCCCTGAAGTTCACATGGTTATAGGTTCAGTTGGAGCAACTTTTTCACAAGGTTTGCAGCCCTCTTCATATAGTTCACCATATTACAAAAGTTTTAGTAAGTGATATGACTAGGGATGTGCATGAATGGGTTTGGGGGCATTCGATTTGTAACAAATCAAATGTTAGAAAATTCATATTCGTTTGAACAGATCCTTTATGAATGTGGTAGGATTCTATCTGATACGAATGTCTTAGTTCAAATTCACACGAATATCCGATACGAATGCATACATATCCGATATGTATCCTGGATACGTATCCTATATGAACGAATACATATCAGATATTCATCCCATACCAATGGATACGTAATGGATACATATCCCCAGTTTAACCAAAATGTCTGAACTATTTGTACGAATGTTCTGAAACATTCGTGTATGAATGTCTGAATTTGTACAAATGTTATAAATATCCATGCATATCCCTAGATGTGGCACATGCAGGAAAGGTGCTTGTAGAGTAAGCAGGTTTCCAGTGAACATTCCTGTTACTTGCTTTGCCAGCTGAAATGCCTTTATCCCACTACCTGAGCCTGTATCTGTTTGTAAACCTTTTGTCTAGAAGGGCCGCTGTTCATTCAGGTATAGTTATTTATATTATTTATTATATCTTCCAAGTGTGAATGCTAGTAAAATTAGCTGATTGCATTCTTTCCCCGTGGATGGGAAGGAAGTCTGAAAATGCCCCTGGTCTTATGTTCATAGCAGGAGAGTCATGATGATGATACACACTTATAATGGCATCTTGTGAAACCAGAAAATGTCGTATGTACTTTTAAAGTGATAAAAGATTTGTGTAAGAAAACAGATCTTCTAAATAATGATTCTGATATAAATGCAAAAATATTTCCTTTTACAATTGCCAGCATTTTCACAACACTGTCGTTAACAGGAAAAAATATGTAGAAAAAATAGTACAGCTATACAATCTGGATAATGCCAGCTATGACAAGGTTTTGAAACCTCTTAAATGTATTTGTTTACTTTGGTTTTCTCTGTTGCCTAATTCCTTGAAGCATTCAATTTTTGCTGTGAGTATTGTTGCAATAATGTACATGTTATATTTTTTGTTGTATTGATTTCTTTTTCTTCTTGAAATGTTTGCTTTTATTCGGTTGTATACATTTTATAAGCAAATGTTTCTGAGACATTTGACCTATGTGATGTCTGAGTATCCCTTTATTATCTTTTTTAAGATTTCCAATAAAACTCAGCTTTCAAAAAATGCACTATTTGTCAGGCTTCAAAGCCCCCACCCCCACCCCCGGTGACTTTTCTGGGGAACATGGTTCTCCTTGAAAAGTCCGCGAGTGCTTTCCCTTATTGTTGCTGCTCCCACAATTCTGCTTTTGGAGGTGATATTATTCCCACTTGCAGACACTATTGTTTTAATACATACTGTTATTGTTTTAATAATGTTTAATTTTAAACGTTGTTACCTGCCCAGAGACCTCCGGGATAAAAATGTCAGTCAGTCAGTCAAGAAGGAAAGCATTTTGGGGAAAAGGTGGCCACTAGTCTTTGACCCAGAATGTTATAACCCTCCTATGCTCTTACATTTTTGGAAGACAGACTCAGGTAGGTCGCATTAAGATAGAAGCACCTTAACCACTGTTTCTGTTGGGCTGGCTGTCCTATAGTCCTCTTGGATTAGAGGTGATGGTTGATTAGCATGAACCTCTTCAGGCAACGGCAAAGGCAATCAGCACCACAGTCACTCTCTGCTGGAGAAGGCTGATTGGCAGCAGTTGGCTCTCCATACTGAGTACGCTGCTCAGGAATATAAGTACAGCTAATCCCTCATATTAATATCATCAGCTTTGATCGTCCTTCCCCATTATCATCTCCTTGCTGTTAATGAAACAGATAGCCATAGGGGACAGGAGAGGGGGAACTGGCCTAATCAGTATGTGGTAGTTGGAAATAGTGTAGCTAAATTGACAGGTCTGGGAGATTAGGGAGTTGAGGAAACCTAAAAGAGCTGATACGAAAAAGCACTTTCAAAGTTTCTGTTCCCAGTGAAACTAGGATCATAGGCCTAAAGACAGGCCTGAAGAGGGTAACAGCTGTGCCCATAATGTAAAACAATGGATCAGTGATAAGTAAATATGGAAGATAGAAAAGAGACCAGGAGCGCTGTGCCTCTGCCACTTGAACTGAGAAGGCATCAGTTGCTCTATAGGTACACTGGTTTTAATGGATAGGGGAGTCAACAGCTGTGTTCCCACATAAGCTGTAATCCAATTTTGGTCCACTTTCAAAGTGAGAGAATGCATCAGCAAAGTATCAAATTGTTTTCTTTCAGCAGTAACTAACTCAGAAAATTCACCCCTGGGTTAGATAAAGAAGAAAGAAAGTGGGGAGTCATTTTGCTGATGTATTCTCTGACTTTGAGACTGAACTAAAACTTAGGTGTGAACTCAGCCAGTGTTTTGATTGGTGCCTCACTTTAAGTGTGTGAATAAAAAGATCTCAGTTGAGACAACTGAGCTAAGCATCTGGTTATTGCCTGATGTCAGGTAGAGTGTGCCTATCATAAACCTCAGTGGAAGGGTGCAAGCCTTGGCACCCATTGTACATATACATATAGCTAATTGAAGGGACTTCTCTTGTATATATTGGAAAGGATACAGTGTACTTCTGGGGGAAGTATTTCTTCACCCATAAGGTCATCAGTCTGTGGAATTTGCTTCCAGAAGAGGTGGTAACAGCAACTAGCCTAGATACCTTTAAGAAAGGGTTAGACAAATTAATGGATGACAGGTATATCAATGGCTGTTAGAATGAATGCTGACGTACATCCTCCAGGCTGTGGAGACAGGCATGATGCCTCTAATGGCCATTTGGGAGCATCTGTTTGAGATGCCCATAGGCAATTGGTGGGGCACTGTATGGGACAAGATGTTGGACAAGATGGGCTGTTGCCTAATCAAGTGGGGCACCTCTTATGTGTACAGTAAAGGACTTCTATTATGGTATGATTTCTGTATATATTGTATGTAAGGTGGTGGCTCTGTTGAGGAGAATGGATTGGCCAAAGCCAAGTGGTAGCCCCTTTCTGCACTAGCTCTTAATCGAGATTGTATCCTGGAACTACACATCTGCATGCTACTGTAGGCTATGGCAGGTCCTTCGCAGGGCTTGCCACAGTCTGCATTAGCACACAGACCTCAGACCTGTATTTCAGGATATAATCTGGAATAAGGCTCAGTGCAGAAAGAGCTGTGGACACTTTATTCAGAGGGAAATGGTTCCTTTGGTTTAATGCTGTGATGGAAATGTATTTAAAGGGAGAGCCTGACTATGGAAAGTATCCTGGTCAAGAATGAGTTGTTGATGGACTGAATAAACCATTGTTACATTCTTCCTATGTGTGAGCTGAGTTTATTTCTGTCAAGGGAGACAATCATCATGCTGGAGTGGTACAGGATTATTGCTAGTAATTCATGTGCTTCTTTGAGGTCGTGTTAATATGCACAAACTTTAATTAACAGGGCTTAGGTAACCATAAGAGATTATGCAAGTACTCAGGTGGGATGGAAGCTCCCAAAGTACCTGTCTCTTGGAAAACCTGTGCTCTGATTTTGATTGAGTGTAGATGATATGAATCTAAAAGCACAGTAGAGTTAAAACATGCGTTTTTAAAGCAGCTACTGACTGACCCTTTCCAAACACACCCTTTGAAAAGAAACAAAACATCCCCTTTGAGAAGGACAACCGAATCACTAGTAACGTTACCAGTTCTGCTCCAGTAATAAACTGTAAGCAACTATGGAGGGGGTAGAATTTGGATAATTTGGATTATTTTGAAACCCAGAAGCACCACATTTAAACTTCTCCAGGGGGATAGGTAGCTAGATCGTTTTTCAAAGGTTTTAATAACGAGGAATAACCAGAAAACAGAGACAAGACCCATTTCAGACTCAAAAACCAGTGTTTCTTGTTAAACCAGGGCAAAGAATTTATTAGAAATACAGAAGAGAAGTTGAGGTGAGATATGAAGCCATATCAGAACCATATTAGACATTAGAAGAGCTGAGATAGACATGCCCCAAAGCCCAAACATGACTAAATTCCCTTAACACATCTCTATGCATTAAATGAAGTTTACCCCAATTTCCTGAGACCAAAATAATGAACTTATGCAGCAAAGAAAAATCCCCAAAACATCATAAATTTGTCCTTTATGGGTAAAGAACCCCAAAACTGAGGATGAGGTCCCCATAAGACCAATTTCAGATCTTAAAGAAACCATAGAACCAATTTCAGATCTTAAAGAACCATATAAAAGCCCCAAAAGAAAATTACAATTAGCCCTGATTCTAGAAAAAGTTCCCTGACCCTAAACCTTTAATAAGAATATGGGAGAAAAGTGAATAGAAAGCAATCTTCCATTGTTCTCACCTACGATCCCATCTTCTTCACGCCCAGAAGTTCAAAACTGAAGATGCGTAGGATTTCAGCAAACTGCATCATTTTCAGGAACCAAAAATGACTAAAATTAGGAAGGCCTTCAGTCTTAGTTAGACTGGTCCCCAAAATGAACAAAAATTACAAGAAAAAATTCAAAAATGATCATTTTAAATTGCTTTGGCCAAACAGGAAAAAAAAACTCAGAGTGCAAAAGTTAAAATGCAGCTCCTGCAGTAAAACTCTGCCCACCTTCTGTTTAGCAAAAAGAAGGAAAAGGGGGGGGGGATAAAGCTCCTTCAGCTCTTTCTCTCATCCTTCCATGGCAGATATGAGAAGACTCCTAGACTCCTTGCAACCATCTCTTCTCTGCCCTTTTTTATAGCCAGAAATTGGAATTTTTTAAAAAAAGCCTGCTGATTATGGTTCTTCCTTTGTTAATAAATGAAACTGTAACTTCTCCCAAAAAGATGCAAAATTACCCTAACAGCATTTCCAAAGCTCTTCCTGAAAAGGTGATCTCCCTTCAGGCTATCTCCAAAAGTAGTTCATTTTATGCTAACATGTTTCCTTGGGCAATCTTGTTGTCTCTTTTAATGGAATAGCTTATGTGTGTACTCAGCAGATCTTTGCACCCATAAGACTCAAGACATCCCAGTGAGATCCATTTCCCCAGGACATTCCAAATGGTTACCTTCATAAAACAAAGGACATTCTTCTCTTTCAGGGACCTCAACGACATCAATGGTTAAATATTTTACCATTCCTTGTCCTCTGGTATTCAGGCATAATCTTGATTTACCAACTTTTAAGTGGCCCATCAGATCCAGGAAACCAACAGCAATTTGTAACTCAATGGAGAGATCTGCCTTTTCTTTTGCAAAATGCCACAGATCCTTTCTTTGCTTTTGGAAACATTTTAAAAGTCCAAGGCTTTTATTCCAAGTTAATGGTCCAACCTCTTCTTATTCCAATTGAGGCCAAATCCCAAAGCTCTGATGGAACCACACCCCAATCTTAGGATTCCTGGCCCAAGACACTGCTTTACACCAGAACTTTTCCCAATCATATTTAACCAATTCTTTTTATTAATAATCATAACTGGTATCCGTAGGGAGGCAGAACCAGGCTGAGCAGAGCAAAGAGCACATTTCATGCTCTGCAAAGGATACTTCTGCCTATGAGGTACAACAACAAGTTCAAGGAGTATGTTCTGTGGTTTTGACAGATAAGCTGATAGGTTGTCCATCCTGCTTTCATGGTAGTGGCCTGCTTCTATCGTTCTGCCTCTAGTCTGCCTCCCTTTATGGAAAGGGGGAATTGCTCTGAAAAGGATGGATGCCTCGTGGAATACTGTTTGTGAGGCTCAGATAAGTATGTGTGTGTCTATGTCTGTGTGCATGTACACACTTATATTGGTTGCTTATGCACATTCAAAGCTAAGACAAAAAAAGGACACCTACATGCATTAAATTTGCTATATTAAGATATAGCATAATAAGTATGGGTGTTTTTCTACTGTCGCTAGAAGTACCCATTAAGTACCCATTAATGAGTACAAAAATGCCATTATGTACCCATTAATGGGTACTTAATGGGTACTTTTAGTGACAGTGGAAAAACACCCTATGATTTACAAAGGCTGAGTCCCATGGGGCTACCAATGTCCCGCGGTGGATTCAGGGGACCCTTCATGCAAATCTAATTCACATTAAGGAGTCCCCATGGCAATGGAGGATAGGGTGGGTTCAAGGTGACACCACCACCACCCCCGTCCCCATGAAACCCATGGCAAATCCCTGCATTGGGATGCCACAGTTTTCTCCACACACACCCTTGCCTGGGTGCTTAATCACCCAAGTAAGGGGTTGATTTACTCCAAATAATCTCACCTGACAGCTGCCCTGCAACATTTAAAATCAACCCACACCCCTGTGAGCTAATAAGAACATAGAATACTTTTACTCCCCTGCCTCAACCTTTTATAGAGTCCCCCATGTGGTTGTGGATGCTCATTAGTCTCACGTCTGGGCAAGCTTCACCTCCTTCCTTCGAGGTCTCTTAAGCCAAGGTGTTCTAGTTTCTTTTCCATATCACTTTTTTTTTGCAGTGTGTTTGTTGGACTATTTGTGTGACTGATTAGTTTTTCATTTATTTATCTATAGTTCCACCCAACCTTCACCAAAGGGGGTTCCTCTAGTCTACTCTCTGCTTCCATCCTCATTGTATTCTTATCAGGAGTATCAATGGCGACTAGAAGTGATGCCTAAGTACTGCTTCTAGGTTGGAGAGACAACAGAAGTCCTCTAAAGGTCATTTACAGGGAGTCGAGAGCATGTGAAGGGTGCCTCTTACTAGTGATTCTGGACTGGTGGTGTAGCTGTAGGCAAATGGAAGGATGAAGTGGCCCTCTGGCTATGATGGATTTCTAGGCCCTGTAGCAGAACCGCTCATGTGCTCACCAAAGCTGTAGAGGAGAAAATAACACATGGGTTTTCCTGACTGTTTGTGTTATATTCCAGAATATTCAAACAAAGTGGAATAAGTAAGCAACATCTGGGTACAGCATATGTATCCAAAATCTTTCCAGTGTGGAAAGTACCCTAAGAGTTCCTCTTACCTGGAAGTGTTTTATTGATTCCATCGGACACCTAAGTAGAAAGTAAGAGGCTTCTTTTTTCTTTCTTGAGCTATCATGTATGTTGTGAGGATTTTATTCCAGGTATTATATCTCACTCACTCTTTGAAATCTTGGTCTGATTGTTCCCTTTGTCCTGAGATGCTGCCTTTCCTAATACTTTTCCTTTGATGTATTTATAGGGTGTACTCTCTGGTTCAGTCTCTTCTTGTTCATGGAAAAGTGTTTACGTTGTTTTTCAGTCATTGTCTTCATAAGCTGCTACTAATTTTATTCTTTTGAGGTGGAATGCCACCATTTTATTTCATCCAAGTAGTTCCTGAACAAGCTAAAGCGTAAAGAATGACCAGAAAACCCTGACCTTCCACCAGCATGTTCCCTTGGCAACAGCCAATTTGCTATTATGGTACTGAAAGTGAAATTCTGGTCTGTTCATAGAAAATAACAGACTAGGTCACATGAAATTCACAAGTGACTGTATTTCCTCAGAAACAAGAACAAATACAATTCTGCTGAGAACTAATAGTCTTCCATACTGCTAGGTGATGCGACCTGTGATGGACCCTCCATTTTTATTCTATGACTAGGACAGAATTAAAAATCGATTAGAATCTGTTTTTGGTTGGGTAAATGGCTGGGTTTTGAAGATGAGTAGAAAAAGCAAAAATCTTCCACAAATACAGCAATATTTATTTATTTTTAAAATTGTTTTGGATGATGTTCCGTACTGTAAAGTTTCCGAATAATTTACAAAATATGATTTATTTTCTTTTTAAGATATAAAATGTGTTTAGAGAACAGTTTTAAGTATGCTTTGGCACAATTAATGTTCTTAAACCTCTTCTTTAAGTCTGGTCTAAAGTTAAGGATAATGCCTTTCTGCACTTAATTGTAAATCCAGACCAAGGAGATTCTAGAAAACATCAACTGCATGGTAGTAGGGTAGGTCCAGATCAGAACTGTTCTAAGGGCTCACTAACCCATATTAGTGATAGATCAGATAAATGTGGTCTACATCTGTGCTAGCACTCTTAGCAGGCATTTGTTATTCTAAAGCCCACTCTGTGGTTGATTCAGATCTATTAATACAGATCTCGCTAATATGGATAATCTGAGGTAAGTGCAGAAAGGGCCTGTCACCAAAAGCAAGAAGGCCTGAAGTGGTTACAGAGCTTTCTGAGTGCAGCTATGAATTCTTTTGATGAGTTATAGGTTGGGAGAGGGTCACCATTGGCCATGAACTAAGCAAGGCCAAGGAAGAAGCAGGGAAGCTTCTTTCTTTTGGACCAATAAGGTACCAGCACTGGAATAATAGACTGTAACATGCTGGAATAGCATTCTAAAGCTCATTTAAAACCCTAGGAAGCTCTGAAGGTTTTTCATTATGTTTTGATGTTCTGGTGGTGACAGTGTTAACTTCAGTACCAACCCTGCCTACTTAGTGCGTTGTGAAGTGGACCAAATGCTAGCAGTGGGAAGACTGCATTTATCTGCATAACAAGGAAGTGCATTTTGGTTTCCATCCCTGTGCTTTCAGTTTTTAAGTGGGTGAATCAAAAGTCGATATGGATGACAAGCTGGCTTTATTAATAGAGTTCTTTTTTGCTGCTTCTCATTACTTGGGATAGATCATGTTGAAGGTAGCTGTGAGAAACTAGAGTAAGATTTAAACCCTAATTTAAAAATGCATCAAGCTTAGTCAGGGGCTTAAGGACCCAGATGCATATTGAATCAAAAGGATATTCTCCAGAAGAAGGCACTAAGACTTGCCTACTGTTCAAATGGCAATGGAAGGGTGATACTTGGGCAGCCACAGAATCAGTTGTTCTAATTGGTTCCTGGAGAAATTTGCTGCCACCATCTTTCCACTCATAAGTGACTGGACAGTTTTAGGCACAGCAAAAAGAAGAAACAAAACATTTATGATGTGGTTTAGAGAAGACCTGGAGATAGGATTGTTCACATACCAATCTGCTCCTTCCTCCATCATGAACATTCCGGACTAGAAAAGATGGGTTCTAGAAAGACTGGGAACTGGAGGGCAACTGTCTACTTGAGGCATCTCTGAGTCATTTCTTTGGTTCTGAATTATTTGAGAGTGTTAATAAGCATGTGGATAAAGGTGATCCTGTTGACATCTGGACTCTATCTGGACTTTCAAAAGGCTTTTGACAAAGTACCCCATGAAAGGCTCCTGAATAAACTCATCAGTCATGGGATAAGAGGATGGGTCCTGTCCCGGCTAAAGAACAGGAAACAGAGTAGTAATAAATGGCCAGTTCTCAGAGTGGAAAGAGGTGAGATGTAGGATCCCCCAAGGTTCAGTATTGGGTCCTGTGATTTTTAAATTATTCATAAATGATCTAGAAGAAGGATAAGTAATGAAATAGCAAAGCTTTCTGACAGCACTAAATTGTTCAAAGTAGTAAAAACTGTAAATGATTGTAAAGCACTCCAAGAAGAAGGAAGAGAAGAGTTGGTTTTTCTACCCACTTTTCTCACCCATATAAGAGGACTCAAAGTGGCTGACAAACAGAACACCCTGTGGAGTAGATAGGGATGTAAGAGCTCAGAAGAGAGTTGTGGCCTGCCCAAGGTCATCCAACTGGCTTCATGGAAGAGTCTGGAATCAAACCTGGTGTTCCCAGATAAGAGACTGGCTCCCCTAACCTCTTGACATTTGGTGAGTGAGCAATGAAGTGGCAAATGCACTTAGGAAGTGCAAAGTGATGCACATTGGGGTAAAGAGTCCCAATTACACCTATAACTGATGGGGGCTGCCTCAGATCAGGAAAGGGATTTGGGGTTCTGATGGAATGCTCAATGAAGGTTTAGACCTAGTGGGAAGCAGCAATAAAAAAAACCCAAATTCAATACTAAGGCTAATTAGTAAAGGAATAGAAAACAAGTTGACAAGTGTTATTTTTCCTCTTTATAAATCTGTGGGGAGGTCATATATGGAATAGTGTGTACAGTTCTGGTCACCACACCTCAGGAAGGATATTGTGGAACTGGAAAAGGTGCAGAAAAGGGCAAGCACAATGATCAAGGGGCTGGGACACCTTCTTACAAAACCAGGGGCATTTCTGCACTTAGCTTCCCATCCACTGAATGGGAAAAGTTCATTCCCCGCTAATGTGCATTAGCGTTCATGCATGTGCATGCCAAAACAAGCCCCATGCACCTGGAGGCTTACCTGGGTTTGGGCGTGTGTCTGGGTGCCACCGGCTTCCGTGTGGAGCTTGGTATGACAGTGTGCACCATTGCCATGGTGATGGTGATGCTCCATACATGTGCAGTCTTGTTTGGGGTCATTTAAGGTGTCAACGTACTTGCAGCACTTCAGATGTCCCCAATCCTAGCAGAGGTGCGAATGTTTACTCCTCTGGCCATGAAAGGCAAGGATTAGGATATGTGTGGCACTACTGGTAGTAGATGCTGGGGTAGCTTCTGGTAAGGCAGGGGGTGTTTCTGGGTTGAAAATACCTCCTGCAAGTGCAGATACTCCTTACCAGAAGCTACCCTGGCATCTACTAAGAGCTCAAATGGGATTGGCCTCAGGTTGCAATGTCTAGGCATTTTTCCATCTTGAAAGGTGGCATTTAAGAGGTGACCTGATCAAAGTATATAAAATTATGCATGGTGTGGAAAAGGTGGCTAGAAAAAAAAACTTTTCTCTGTTGCACAACACTAGAACCAGGGGTCACTCTGTGAAGCTGATGGGCAGGAGAGTTAGGGCAGACAAGGGTTATCAGTCAATAGAATTTCCTACCAGAAGAGAAAGTGATAACCAACCAGTGTGGATAACTTTAAGAAAAGCTTTGATGCACCCGTTCTCCATGATTTATCTATGACTACTAAAATGGATACCTAGGTACTTCCTCCAAGTTGGAGAGACAGGTCCTCTTAAGGTCATTTGCAGGGAATTGAGAACAAGGGAAGGTTTTGCCTTCATTTTCTGCTTGAGATGCACAGAAGCAATTGGTGAGCCATTATGTACTAGATGGGCTGTGGCCTGATCCAGCGGGCCTCCTCTTATGTTCTTAAATTCTTATGTCTGAATACAGCCTTAAGCCAGGCATCATCAGTCCACTTGGTCCCATCACCTCTGATTGGCAGGAGCTTATCACAATCTTAGGCAAGAGTAGGCAGGTGATGAAAGCATCACCTGCTATTGAAGATGGTGTTAAGTTGTACGTACGGACAACATGACTCTTCATAACACTTCCCTTCTCTGGAACTGGATTCTATTTTTAATTAGAGCCAACTTCAAGCTCTTCCCAACGGTCCAGATTTTTTCCTCTCCTCATAAAATGTGCCATTTACCAAAATGTTTATTGATTTGTTTTCCTCAACTGTCTTCTGTTCCTCTGGTTCAGAATTTTGCCAGCAGTCTTCAGAAGGCATGACATGTTGTCATTGCATGATGATGTCATTATACTGTGCTGAACATCACTGGCCAACAGGACATTCACTGACAACACTATGTTTTGATGAAAGTGATTGCCTGGTTTGTCTAATTTCATCTGACAGCAAGTTGGCGGTGATGGGGCACCCAACAGTGATGGTGTTGGCAGTATATATGTAAGTGACAGAGAGGTATGAAAAATAGCACCAAATCAATGCAGATGGAACCTCAGACTTTCAGAAAATTATCTCTATATTCTGCTTTGCTGAACCTTTCCTTTACTTTAAAACCCCGTTTTGTAACAAAATGTAAACTAACGTGCAAGTCTCTTAATAAATCCACATGAGATATTTATTAAAATCTACATCCATTTTTATTATACCTCTCCATTATTATTGCTGGCAGAAACGAAGACCTCTTGTAGCACTTATGCCAAAATGCTTTTTTCCCTCAGGGTGTGCAAATATGTCATAATTAAAGCTGTGCTAATTGTACCACAGGCATTCACAGACATTTGGGGCCACAGGCAGAATCAGTTTGTGGAGCACTAAAGAACTAGAAACTAGTCACTAATCACAGTAATTTCTAACACTATTATTGGTCAATTAATAATTAAGGAAGCATGTGCAACCGAAAATACATGGCAGAGAATGTATTTCACCAAGATAACATAGTGGCTATGCTTCCATACAAAATCATGGTTTGTTCAACAAGCCATGAATTGTCTTATAATAAGTAAATAAGTCCAAGGTAGCTTTGCTAAAATTTGGACCACTTGCTCTTGTTTTCTGTGTATACGGCCTATTGAAGGCCCAGGGTGGCTGTAAACTGTGGTTCAGCAAAGTTGGAAATAATGGCTGCGTTTTCTCTCACTCAGTGGTCGGTGCCTCAGGTGGGTCAGATAAGGCGCTTCCCTGGCTTCATTTTTGCCAGGCCAGACTACATAAGAAAATGTTACCTTCTGTGTACATGTCCAGTTGCACCTCAGTCACTGTGGCCCATTTTCATGAGCTGTGATAAGGAAACTGAGTTTTGTCAGTGCATGAACTAATTATCTCAGTCATTTTTCATGCTTTATTTATTTGTACTTTTTTATCACACCTTATATCAAAAGTTTTGGGACAGGTTACAACAGTAAAAACATGGCACTTACCTTTCTGGGATGATTGCAGCCACGCCAGGGGAAGTGTACCTGCATGTCCCATTGCCTGCAGCATCCCAAAGCATCCATAAGCAGTCCTGATTCTCCCAAGCTGTGGAGAAGTCAAAACACCTCCAGGAGCTGCTGGGTGCAGTATTTGCATTTTCTTCTGGTGTGGACACTGTGTGTGGGTAGGGTGAGGCAGTGCAGCTGTGGTTGCTGTAGCACAAAAACACACTTCATTGCAATTGCCATGTCAACAGCTGGGCACATGACAGAAGCTGCTGTGGAAGTTGTCATGGCTATTCAAACAGTGTGAGGCAGACTATCCACACTGTGAACACTGGTGGTAAAGTTGGGGGATACACCAGCGCTCACAGTGTGAACACAGTCATCTGTCCCTCTGCAATGGAATGATATAGGTCAGCTGGGCCCTTAAACAGGTCATGTTTTGTAATTATTGTAAAAGGAAAGCCACAGTTTATATAATAGGTTATCAAAAAACAACCCACAATTATCAAGATTCTATTGATAAATATAGGAAAGGCTCATAAGGTGAGTTAGAGGTAGCTGTTGCCTCGTTTGTAGTTTCATAATAAAAGATCCTCAAGAGGAACCAATAGATTAAGAACACCTTTGTAGAAGTCCATGCATATTATTTGTTTGTTCGCATTTAAAATTGTGTTCTATTTAGTTGTAACATCTTGGAATATAATGGAGTTAGAAAGAATTCAAGGATGGGACTGTTCTATAGTGGTTCTAATCCAGCTTTCAAAAAGTGTTGCGACATTTTTAATTAATTCTCCTGGAAGCTTACCCATCCACTTTATCTCCTTTGCTTTTTAATATCTGTACAGGGCTGTTGGGAGATGCCATAAAGAGGTTTACAGTGGCTTGTCATCAGTACGCTGACTGGTTCACTTGCAAGTAGGTCATGATAGATCTATGTCAGAAACAAACAGGAGGTTGATTTTAAGTTGGCCTTACACAGCTTTGATTAGATTTGCCTTCCCAATCCTGTCTGCAGTCTCTCTCCCATTGTTTCTGCAGACCCCTTACCTTTTTTGTGTTTTGTCTTCTGGCAACCCAAGCTGGGTTGCTGTTTGCTGCCATGTGGTTCTTTGCCAGGTCCGTTGGCCTGCTTTATGGGGCCTTTTGGAATGGAGGATCATGGTCCTCCCAGCAAGCCTATTAGTCAGATGTCCAAGTTAACACATATTCTACTAGCTGATGGCTGAAACTCAAAGAACTGCTGCAGATATTCTAGATGTATTACAAATACTCTTGTTTCCTTTGAGCTGATCAACATGAGGCATTACACGTGATGCTTAAATGGTGAATTTGGTTGCTGCTGCTGGAGAACCATGAGTCTTAACTCCTGGGAGGTGCATGACCCAATTTTCTGTGTCATGGCCTTCCTACTTTCTTCAGTAGTGTTGAATATGGTAATTACACTAAACAGAAAAGGCTATATTTTAAGGAGACAAGTGTGGGAGACTAGTAGAACTTGAGATTTCTCTCTGAATGCACAACTCCAGTGCAATGTTCGGGTTCTAACTTTCAGCTAATTTCTTACTGTTCACTGTGCAGAGACTCCAGATGATTTATAGTTTCACATCAGAAACGTACAAAATTCATGGATGCTGATCTCCGTGCCATTTGTCATCTGAATTTGCAGCATGGGACTTTGCTTAGACACACAGTGATTGTTTGAACATTCAAACTGCTTAAATTGTATCTAACTAGGGAGAGGGAATAACTTCTTAAAAACAACTGAAAACTGGTAAAAATGGCTAATCAAAGTCAAATTTTGAAACCTCAGTTGTTACAATGTTCAGATTACACTTGGTGCAAAAAGAGTGGATGTGTATCTTCCAAACATGCGCTCTGCAAAACTAAATCCACAGTGCTGTGAGAAAATCAGAAATAGCCCTTTCTGATTTCTTATTTTTGCATATTTGCCACACTTATTGTTTCAGTCCAAACAAAATTCAATATGAGACAAGGGGTGAATTCACAGATACCTTAGTAGTTAAGTGTGGGGGAATTCCTACACACTCCATCTGTATTGCATGGAGACATTTCTTCATCAGAGCTGACTCCATGCATGTTGGAGCATCCCCAGAACAGTGTAAGTATGGAGAACACAAAAAGTAGTGCTACATCTGCACTTCTTCCTTGTGTGTGGGAGCACATGACCAGAGGCTGTGTCTCCTGGTTGCCCCAGCAATGACACCATGCTGGCACCATCATAGGGGCTCTGCAATGGCTGCCATAAAGGTGCCCATTTGCACTTAGCCAGCACTTTATTAGATGTTGGCTAAGTTTCTAATGCTTTGGGTGTCTGAAAGTGCAGATGCCTAAAGTGTTCCAGCGAGGGATATTTGTAACATTTGTTATTGGTACACAAATCGAATGTTATGACAAATTCAGTTCATTACAAATTGAATGCCAAAAACCGATTCGTGCACATCCCTAGTTCCATCAGTTCACCTCCCAGAAACAGGAGGCAAAGTGCAAAAATGCCAATACACAAAATATGACTTTTGAGAGATCATTTCATTTCTTTAAAGAAAACAAATTATCTCTTTATCACCCATGTAAAAAAGTGATTGCTTCCTTACTTAGTCCACCAGTGAATCAAATTTAATTAATAATTGGATTCAGTAATATTAGACACATTCAGGCATGATTACTGCCAACCCTGTTGAATTCAGTCATCACTTCAATAGAATATTTGCAGCAATGTGGAATAGGCTAAAAGATTTCAACAAGCAATGCACTATGCCATGATCGTAGGAAATTCCAGAAGAGATAAGACAGAAAAGTTATTAAAATACATCATAAGAATATAAGATGGGCCACAGCCCATCTAGTCCAGCATCCTGTTCCACACAGTGGCCCACCAGTTGCTTATGAGCTTCTCAAGCAGAAGACAAGGGCAAAACCTTCACCTGCTCTCGAATTCCAGCAGATGGCCTTAGAGACATCCTGCCTGTCTTCCCAGCCTGGAGGCTGTACCTAGGCATCTGGAAAGAGTTACAAAACCATTTCTAAGAGCTTTTTTGCACTTTCACCTAGTGCAAAGGCTGGCTCACTCCTAGGATACATTGGGCGTTAACACTTTGTGATGCCTGATGCTTCCCTGAGTTCTGAGTAAGTGCAATTGCCATGATTGCCTCATCATAGCAATGGTGACCAGGTGACCTGCTGGATAACTATGGCTGTGCTGCCCTGCACCATGTTCTGTTTACCCAGAAGAGGCGCAAACAGAGTGTGCAGGCCTTTACTAGCCGTGTGGCTAGCATAGCTGTAGAGCACAGCTGTATGCTGGGGAATGCTCCAACACGTGTGGAGGCCCTTCTGTGATAAAAGCAACTCCATGCAGTCTGTGTGCTCTGTGTGGGAGCAGCCTCTGGCTGTCTCACTGGAGCAAGTGCAGAAAGGCCATAAGGCTCTGGGACTCCAGGGAACCACAGTGAGAAAATGGAGAAAACTTGGAACAGTCGTGTCTCTTTCCAGAAGTAGCCAGCCTACCAAAATTTCTCAAAGAGTTCCTAACTAGTAGGGATCTGCACGAATATTTGTGCTATTTGGAATTTGTATGAATATGTACAAATTCTGAGATTCGTGGATGGATTGAATAGAACCCTATCTGAGGGTCCTATGCATCCACAAATCAGATTATCCAGTATTCATAAAAGCTTTGGTCAAAGCTTCTGCAGATACTGGATGCCCCGTGGCCTCTGCGCCCATGGCCTTCTGCCCCCAAAACTCCCCCCTTGGCCTCCCCATGCCTCCTTACCTTCTTAGATGTGCTCCAGTGGCATCTTTGGCCTTTTTCCTGGGTCTCTGGAGCACAAAATAGGCCCCCTAGGGCTGAGAAAAGGTACCTCCTTACCCAAACCCAGAAGGCCTTTTTCCAGGCTACAGAAAGCCTATTTTTTACTCTGGAGAGCCCAGAAAGAGGTCCAGGAGGTCAACCGAGTGGTCCTGCCTACCTCCCATATTCCCATAACCTTTGGGGCGTGCTCTGGTGGCATCCTGGGCCTCTTTCCAGGCTCTCTGGAGCACAAAACAGGATTTCCTGAGCCAAGAAAAACACTTCTGGTCTGCATGAACAGACCCCGAAGTGCCTTAGAAGAACACACAGTGATGGCGAGAACAGGTAAGTGGGGAGGGGGCAGGAATGGAGGACTGGGGGGAGGTTTATTCATTTTGTGGTTAGGCCAAAGCCAAATTTTCAAACATTCGTTTTGCGCTGAATTGAAAGTGGAAAATGGGCTTGGTGCACAGCCCTACTAGCTAGGGATGTGCACGAATTTAGACATTCATATACAAATCAAATGTTACAACAATTGTACATTGACATTCATATTCGCACAAATGCTTCAGGACATTTGGGAAAGGGGGAGGTGGGAAAGCGGTTGCGCCAGTCACATCTGCAGTGGATCCGGAGTGCATTTGACATGGTTTGAGAGTGGATTCAAAGTGGATTCAAGGCAGATTTGACACTTTCAGAGAAGATATGTTACGGGATACGTATTGGATACATATGCGTTCCGATAGGATATTCGTATGAATTTGTAGAAATACTTCATATCAAATAGAATCCTACCACATTCAAAGGAGATCTATTCAAATGAATACAAAGTTTCTTACATTTGATTCAAAAAGACCCATTCGTGCCCATCGCTATTTCTAACTTTCGAAGTGGTGGCTGTGAAGTACTGATTTGGCCCATGCCTCCACTTAATCTTTATCATTGGGCCTAGTTATTCTGGATGTTCTGATCCAGATTAACACAATGTAAGTGCAGAAAAGGCCTAACTGGGCGGCAGCAGACCTTTCTGCTTTAGTGCAGGTTGCTTTTTGATCTTTCCTGAGTGGTTGATAGATATTCAAAAGGGCAGATTAATTGCAGGTTGTTTTCTTCATACAATCTAAAATGCTTCATTGACATCATTTTGAGTGCCTAACTTCAGGCAAGACCTTTCTCCTGCCCAGCATTTTTCTTGCCAGTGGCAAGTTCCTTCATGATTCTAGATTTTTGGAGCAAAACCTGCAAGGAAGAACAGAGGCGAGAGAGCCCTTTCTTAGCTGGAGCAGATGATAAGCTTGATAAATCTATTCTCACACACTGAAAAAACAGTCATGACCTTTCCACTTCCAAAAGGCAGGGTTGTTGGATGTCTCTGCTCAGACAGGACAAGGTGGGAAAATAACCAAAGTGCAGCTCAAAGAAAAACAGCCCCGGTCTCTTGATTCCTTCTTAGACGGTATGGCATCTGAGACAGGATTGCTTTTGTTGCACAAGGGAAGCAAACTCAATGAAGCATGAAAGGAGCTTGTGATAAAGATACACTGACTGTCATTCTCCCTCCAGAAGTCACTGGGTAAAGTTTCATAAAAAGATCTTCTTCTCCTCCTCCTCCTCCTCCTCCTCCTCCTCCTCCTCCTCCTCCTCCTCCTCCTCCTCCTCCTCCTACAACAACAACAACAACAACAACAACAACAACAACAACAACAACAACAACAACAACAACAACAACATGTAATACTGGAAACAGAGAAGTGAGGCCAACTCCTTGCCCCTTCTTTCTCAATATCTTCTAATGTAGGCAGGGCAGCACATTAAAGATACCATAAAGCTCTTGACAGGATATTAATTAGGATCTGAGACAGACCTCTTAGGGAGGCTAAAGCACAGTTATTCCTATTGTGAATTTTTCCATTTTTGGAATAGATTATGTGAGGGGATTTCTTAGCTCCACTTTTTTTGGGTTTAATATGAAAAGAGCCAAGGGCTGCTCAGGAACATGGCTTAAATCAGATTGCTTGTTCATCTAGGACCTTTCCTTCACTTACCTGACTGTGGTTGAAATCAATGGCTCAGACCAGCCCCTTCCCTGGTCTCAAAGTATGTGTGAGTTATGAAGCCGAACTCCAAGGCCTTTGAGGACTAGGAACCTCTGGGAGATTTTTGGTAGTGCCCTTTGATGCTCCACCGATATGTGTCCTCTGGTAGTTCCAAACATAACAGGAGGTGTGCCTTCTGCATTCTCCATGTTTTGGACCAGGGCCCACTGTGATCCACTGGTAGACCTGTTTAATCAAGTCTACTGTTATTCCCAGTCCAGGCCTCCCTGATTGGGATTAAGCTTGCTCCTGTGCAGATACAGCATATCTGCAGGATGTGGGGCCTCTTATGCAGGCTCTTATTCCTGACTTAGGGTGAGTGCAGACAGGGCCTCACTTTGCTGTCCTTGTGAACTGATAGTAGTTCTTCACAAATTTAAACAGGGATTTGTGTGTGTGTGCACTTTAATTTCCTGAAATGGTTTTGCTATCAGAAATATAGCTGGGAGGCTTTGGCATGTAATAGCCTCAATGTAACACTGAGATATGGTGCTTTCTTAAATACATTAAAGGTTTCTGTTATGGAAATTTTTACCAGACTCCTGGCTCATAATTAATGAAAAATTAAACTAGGATTACCATAAAAGCATTGGCATTGTAATTTTAAAAGGGTATAGATCTCCATAAAGTGTCATATGGAAGCTTCCTGGGTGTCCCTTGGACAGTCAGTGCTTCTTAGCCTAATCCAGCTCACGGGATTGTTGTGAGAAGAAAATGGAGAATCCTGCATACTGCCTTGGTAAATATATGTCATAAATACTTTGTATAGATACAAATGTAGAAATAGGTAAATATCAAGAAATAGTAAGACCCCTGTGGGGGAAAATTTCTTCTTTTTCAGTTTTCTGCTCAGTCAGTTGAAGGTCTCAGGGACTAACAGTCTCCTGAAAGGAAAGCTAGCGTGTCTGTGTGAAAATAGTCCCACAATGTAGATTATTTATTTATTTAAATGTCTATCCCGTTCTGTAACTGAAGATCTCAGGGCTGGTCACAATAAAATCATTGTGAATATAGGTCAAGATATTTGTCTGTTATGTCTTCTCCCTCAGACAAGATAGTTCACAGCTTTCTGGTGGCAGTTAGATGAAGGAGAGAGACAACCTTTGGGAGCAAAATGGCAGAGCAACCTGGCCTGCAGTCTCTTCTCCACTCCCTTTAGGTAAGATGGTTCACAGCTTTCTGATGGCATTTGGCCTGTAAGCTGAATTCTCTAGTGCCTTTCTGTGACTGTATCTTGTATGTGAGCAATGCTGAGAAAATAAGGAAGTGGCAGGGAGGGGGAATGAAGGAGGAGTTACCTGTTGGGAAATGACTCCAAAGACAACTGGAGCACTTTGTGTGAAAAGTAGTTCTCTCCTTTTGCAGCTGCTTAATAAGTTAATAACTTATCAGAGATTAACGTAACACCTAGAGGCATATAAGACATTGCCTGGTTCTTACATTACTATGGCTCTATTGTAATTCCTTTATCTCTCTTCTCTCACCTTCCCCCACTCAACTCAGCCATTGCATAACCACCTGGGGCCAGACTAATATAGCAACATAAGATTCAATTACAAAAGACTACAATAGGAGTACAAACTACTTTTTCTAGTGCCTCAAATTGGTGCTCATCAGCATTAATTATTGAGTGACCATCAGAAACTGCATGTCTTAAGTAAGAAGGGGTAAAAGACAATCTGATTGTATGTTTTTAATGAAGACAGCTGGAATGAAACGTAGCACCACTTTGGATTGAACAGGAATGGTAAAACAGCAGAGGTGGCTGTTTTTAAACAAACCATGATTTTCTTTATATAGACGCACATACCTGGGTTCATGCACATCCCTGGGCTATCTGAAATACCAGTCAGGAAAGCTCCAAACATGTTTAATGCTGTCTTGTTTTAGATAGTCCACATGGTGATAAGAACCTAAGAGGAGCTCTGCTGGGTCAGGCCACAGTCCATCGAGTCCAGCTTCCTGTCTCACAATCACTTCTCGGCATTCTTAGCACATGTATTTGGATTACAGTGGCCTTCTACCCCAGTGAACATCTGCCCAAAGGTACAAAAGGAGCAATACCTAAGAAGGATTTGTCAATTCAGGCTCGGTTTCCACATAGCTGAAAAACCATCAGAAAAGTATCTTAGGGTGCTTCCGCACCTGCCGCCAAAAAACGGATTTAAGAAAATCCATTTCCCAGTGACCCATCCTCCCGAGGATCCATCTGAAATAGGGACGGATCCTGGGAGGCCCTGCACATCTGCACATGTGTGGGGAGAATGGATCGGGCTGGCCGGATCCCCTGGGTGCTGTGTGGAAGGCAGACCGGCCTCCTTCCACCCTTCCCAAGATAGCGGCCACTGGCACATCCAGCCCCTTGACTCTCTGTGTGTGGAAGCGTCCTGCTTCCAAGTGGATCAAGGTGAGGGGCCAGATGGAAGACCTAATTTTTGAGGTCTTCCTGGATTTCAGCTCTTTCAGTGGTGAGACCCCATTAATGCGGAAGGTAAGACTCCAATGCAGAATGTAAGTCCCTATGTGTTCTGTATGTGTCTTTAATGGGTTTCTAAATGGGTTTCCCCAGCCAGTGGGGAAACACCCTTAGTGTGTAGTCCTCATGTTCTCAGTCTCATATCTAATCCACCTTCTCTAGACTAGAATGTTTGTGAGAGGGGAAAGGCAGGATGGAGCATAAAGAATCCCACCCAAAAACCATCTCTAAGGCAGGTGCTTTTTGCTGTATATGAGCCTTTCCACACTGGCACTAAAACGGATTTAGAGCCAGATTAAAGATATTAAGACTCAGCTTCCACATTGGGAACCCAATTAGGGACCCTTTGCAGAAGCCGCTTCTGCATTTCGGCGTGCAAGATTGGTTTCTTAAACTGGTTTTGCTGCCGAAATCCACCCCTAATGTAAGACTTAAAATATTCGGTCTTAATCTGGCTCTTCCCCTCAATCCTTTTCGGAAGCAGGACACTTCGGCACACAGCAGGGGAAGAGCCGGATTCCCGGTGGCCGCCATCTTGGGGAAGGCGGAACCAGGCTGGTTTGCCTGCTTCTGCCCTCCCTGCCGTGCCACTGGGGCTTTGCTGAGAGGCATGGGCGGAGGTAGCCTCTGCCCATACCTGTCATCCAAGCCCCTTTGCTGGAGCAACCACATGAAGGGGCGGGTGGCTGGCGGGTGGCTGGCCAATGAGAAGCCGCACTGCACGCACACACACAACACACCAGGTCTCCTGCAGCCAGAATCGGCCCGGCAGTGAGCAGGTAAGCTGCAATCGTGTGTGCACAGCCTGGGGTGGGTAGTGGGGTGCGGGTCCCCCTTGCCTAAGAAGCTGAGATCTCAGCTTCTGGGGCGAGGGGGACCCCAGGGAAAGGAGGCCCCCAGGCTGCCAATCCCTGGTTTCAGAGGAGCCAGTCGGAGAGGCCGGGGGGAGAGTCTTGGGAGGACGGATTGGAATGGGTGTTGGTGCGTCCGCACAGCACCAACTCCAATCCGTTTCCCCAGTCTGGCCTTGCTGCCGCTGCCCTGCGCATGTGCAGACATGGGTGAACCTATTTGGGACAGATCCTCAGAAAGAATGGTTAGCTGGAAAACGGATTTTTAGATCTGTTTTTTGGCGGCCAGTGCGGAAAGGCCCTATGAATGCAATTCAGTTTTTTTATATATATATCCAATATGAAAGGATCTCAAAAAAATATTTTGTGTCAATTTACATTAATTAAAAGAGGGAAGGAAGAGGGAGGGGGGAAAGATATAGTAATTTCAGGACTCTGTGGAAAAGAAACATTCGCTAACTCACAAATACACTGAGTTGTCTTGAAAATGCAAAGCAATTTCAGATAAAATTGTTGCCTTAAACATGTAAATGGATAACTCTTGATTTTCCCCATGCAAGTATTAGAGATCTTCATTTTCTATGGGGCCATAGGAAAAGTATATGCTCAAATAATGGTGAAGAACTGGAGTTATGCAGTAGTCAAAGTTCATTTGTTTATTTATTTATTCAGAAAAATTAAAATTACAAAGCCTGCATATCATTCAGTTATATTTTAATTATGTTTATAGTGTTTTATTGTTTTTACTGAGCCTTCCCTGGGAACTTTGAATGAAGGGCAAGTCATAAATTGTTGAATGAATAAACAATAAACCCAACAGTTATAACAGATTTCCTGGTTGGAGTTCTTTTTGTTTGTTTTAAATGTTTATAGTTAGAGGCCAGCAAAACAGTATTTATGAGGTCCTCATTTTCAGGACAGTTCATTCTGAAATCCATACTTACATTCCTGATCAGTTCAGAAGGACAGTTTTGTTCAAGGGTTCAGAGCATTTCATGTGTCCATCATTTCTTAAATAATGTGATGTTAGTGTTAAGTCATCAGGAATGGTTTGTATTGAAGTAGAGGCTTCCAAGTATTAATGAAGAATACTTTATTCCGATTGCAATTCATACAATGCAGATGCTGTTGTAGAATATGGTTAAGAAAAAAAAATTGAAATGAATATGCTTTTGAAATTTTCTTTTCAAAATTCTTTCCTTGGAAATGCTGATACTGAATATTCTCTTGATAATGCTATGCCTCTTCAGATAGCCAGTTACTGTCTGTAATTGATATCTAATGATATATGATCTCAGTATTGACTGAGCTGACAGAGGATATCTGGCTGTTTTTGTCACATAACAAATATTGATTTTGCCCTCCCCGCTAAAATATTTGCTGCTTCCAAGTATTTTACACATTGTTCCTTCTAAGCTCCTTAAGAAAGTTTTGTAGGGTGATTTAAAATAAAAATAAAAATCAGGGAACAGATGTGAACTGTCCCTGAAGAGACTCTGGATAGCAGGCACATGAAACCTTAGAGCATCTTCTCTAGGGGTGTTTTTCCACTGTCACTAGAAGTACCCATTAAGTATCCATTAATAGGTACATTAATGCCATTTAGTACCCATTAATGGGTACTTAATGGGTACTTCTAGTGACAGTGGAAAAACACCCTAGATGTTCCCAAGCAAAAGCCTCAAGCATATTACAATAATAATAACAATGGACCTTGGGTGAAGCTGAAAGGCTTGTCTTAGTGCAAGGTTATGTTCCTAGACCTGATTCCATTTTGAAGACAAACTGAAGCTGCCCTCCCCCCATCCTCCTTCTTTGACTTCTTCTTCCTTGGATCTTGTTTTGCCACTTTGGAAAATATCTATCATTTGTCTCTTGCAACTCTAGGGACAAAAGAAGATCACACTTGTCCCCAATAAAAGAGTTTTGCCTTAAGCAGAAGCTGCAGTATCAGAATGCTAATTTGAACTCCCAAAACAACAATTGATTTAATAACTGAAATCCACTTGTCTAAATGTGGAGATCTTGAACACAGAAACACAGTTGTTAACTCATGTCCTAAGACTTTGTTTATCCATCTTGCAGAATTTGGATGTGGAAAAATCTTTTTGACACGTCTTTTTGTCGTTTGTTCCTCCACTGAGGCTTGATCACTTGCGTCAAGATATGTTGAGGGATAGGCCCTTTGCCCTGTCCTAGGTTTTCCTTCAACAGAAGGAGTTCACTGCCATCTCTCTGTTTGCCTTAAAGAAGATCCTGCTGTATGTGTCTTTCTGAGTTCTGCTGCTTCTACTGGTTCTTACTGAAATCACTGAGTGGAACAGAGATTGTGGGCTTTGATTTCTTACAGTGGGGCCATTGGCATCATATACCCGAGTCTGCTCAATCATAGGCTAAAACAGATTTGTATCTTTGGTACTGCTTTCCTACTCTCATATCTGATAGCACTTAGGTAAAATCTCCTAAATGGAATGTCTGCCATGGATACTATAGAGCTATCATTACCATAGTGACCCCATGCCTTGGCTGCAGCTAGGATGCTGGAAGGCATCAACTCCCCTGAAGATCTCTGCACGTCCATCCTAAAGATTCCAGTAGGATATTTGCTTGGACAGTGCAAGTGTGTGCTTTGGATTTGGACTGAATGCCAGATTGCCTCTACTTCCCTTCAATTTCTCATTAAACTATAGGAACAGTACCCACTACTGCTTTCAGTCATAAGTCTTTTCCTTCCATTTAGTTCAGTTGGCTTCCCTGTCTCATTCAATGGGAATTAAGTAACTTCCTTCCCAGTTACTCTTCTTTCTTACTTCTATGGTGGGTTTTAGAAAGGGTGATTGTGGGAGCTGAGATTAATCTAAGTTCATTCACAAGATTCAGTCTGGGAATCAGGGGGCCCTAGCCTCCAAACAACTCTGGTTTTGCTGTGAAAAGTCTATTTCTCCAGTCTAGTACCTTGTGCCTGTTTTCCCATTCAAGGTTTCAAGAGCTTTGAAACCAATTTGAAAGCTCACCATTCCTGAAGGTTCAAAAGAACCTGCAGTTTCTGAGGATTAAAGGTCCTGAAACATGGATTATCTATATTTGAATCGAAAGGTGTATCACTACTGTATTTAGAAATAATCCTCACTATTTAGCAATGGAAATGCTAAGTTTTTTGGGAGGAGGGAACCACACTTTAGGGGCATTCTCTAGAGCCATGATTTCCTTTGCCCAGCTCTCCACCATCAGACTGCCTAAAAGGGAGAGGAGACAGAGACTATTGTAACATTTGTAACAAGGGATCAAAGTTGCAAAAGTGTGTCGGCTCTTGTTACTTTCTCCCTTCTTCCTTCCAATCACGTCTCTTGCCGGGAGCACCGGCATTTTGTGCTGAGCTGCTGTAGATCCAGCTCAATTGTCGGCTCCTGTGTAAAAGCCTGCTATGAGGGAGAAGTGAACAAAACCTGCAGTCCCTGCACTTCTTTTTAAAAAAACATTTTACAGAGATCACTCATCAAGCATCCTTGAAGAATTGCTGCCATCATCTGAATCAGGGACAGGCTTATATAGGGGGTGTGGTTTCAATTGCCCACCCACTGAAGTCAGGGTATGATGTGTCAAGGTAGAAAAGTATCCATTCCATAAGAACCGAAGAGGAGCCCTGCTGGATCAGGCTACAGCAGCTTATGGGAATCTCAAGCAGAAAAGGCAAAACCTTCACTTGCTCTTAATTTTCTCCAAATGGCTTTCAGGGGCATCCTGCTAAGACTTTGAGGATCTCTCTGACCCATCTGAGCTCAGCTGATTATGATTAGATACAGCATAGAGATGTTAAACACAGTTGCATTGAGTCAGCCAGGATAGGTCAGTCATGTGCTTACTCATCTCTGCTGTTATGCCATTTTTGTTTAATGCTATATGCTGTGTTCCTAGTTCCTGTGTAAGTGTGTTATAAGGAAGGTAAGGAAGGTAATATGTGGTAATCCTGATATATGGTAATCCTGTATTATTATTTTCTTACTTCCATCCACCTCTCTCACATTGTTTATTACAGTAGTTAGTGCTTCTTTGCATGCACAGAAATAAACCTTTCTATTTAAGAATTGGCCTACAGACTACTCCAGCTTATGACTTCACTGAGTCTGGGCATCTACACTGTACAAAAACTGTAGTCAAGATGTTTTTTCCTAACAGGGGTGGGGTTTCTCTCCTGCAAGTCCACATTATAAACCAGAGGTGCATCCCCATGAGGCTGCCCTGATGCACTGTGCCTTTGGGGCAGCCTTAATGCAAATTAAGATTCGCATTAAGGAGTCTCAATGGCAACGGAGGACAGGGCGGGTTCAAGGGGAACCTGCCCATCCCCATGAAAACCGCAGCAAACCCCTGCATTGGGATGCTGCTGTTTTCTCCACCCCCCCTTACCTGAGTGCTTAATCACCCAGGTAAGGGGTTGATTTACCGCAAACACTCACCTGACAGCTGCCCTGCAATCAGCTGAGTGGCTGTCAGGGGGTTATAGCATCTCATGCACACAAGCAATGCTCAGCTAATGATTAAAAGAGAGCAGGGAGCTAATTAATATGCACCTCTTTCCAAGGTGTGAAGCTGCCTGTTACCTCCAGCCTTGGAAAGAGGTGCATATTAAGGGGGCTGGGCGAGACATAAAGGTGATGAAAGGGGGCATTTGTCTTTGTGTGTCTGTGTGTCTAAGAACAACAGTGTTTTCCCCTTCCCCAGCTGGGATCTTTTCGTACTGTCTTAAGAAACAAAAACTGGAGATTTCTGATCCCCTCCTTCAGCTGATGACAGAGGCTGAGGGAGGGGAGAGATCCATACATGGCAAGCGGCTTTCCCCATCTCTAGCGGCTGAATTTCAAGCCCCTGTCATGGATGTTTCTCTTGCTTCTCCCCTGCAGCTGCAGCTTCTCCCCGTGCTCTGACAGAGCCAGGATCAAGCAGCTCCTCCTCCTGTCAAGCACACAATTGAAGCCGTGGCTACAGAGGAGAAGCAGAAGAAACCTCCATGGCAGGGCTCTGATCCCCTCCTTCAGCCGTTGACAGAGGCTGATGGAGTGTCCCCATGCTTAAGAATAATTCGTGGTTGGCTGCTAATTCGCTGCGAGAACAGTTGCAAAGGGTTTTTTTAAAACACGGATTTGTGCTTTTTGTCACTCATGTAGCCCAAATTAGGGGCCTATTCGCACTTGGCTTTATTCTGGAATATATCCTGGAATAGGGACTTGCTGTCCATATGCTAGTGCAGGCTTCAGTTGGCCCAAAGTGAGGTCTGCCAGAGTCTGCATTAGCATGTGGACCACAGAACTCTGTCCTGAGATATACTCCAGAAAAAGGCCAAGTGCGAATAGGCCCTAGGTCTTTGAAGGGGACTCTTGTGAGGCAAAATGTCTTTTATCTCGCAATATCCTTGCCATGGGGACACCCAGTAGGAGTGGAACTGCAAAACACAAAATACAAAAACAACAACAACCAGACCTCACTGCTTGTTTAAAAACAAAATCTGGTTTAAATCTGGATTTAATTGTCCAGTGGAAACCTGGCCTATTCTGCACCTCAAACTCTACACCTGTTGAAATTCTAGAACTGGCATCCATTATACTGTTGCACCACTGCTCAGCATTTTTCATTGCTTTATCACTGCTAACAAATATTATTTATTGATAAACTGCTTAACCAGTTGCTTCCTTGAATGGCTCACTGCTGGTTATTCGAAGTTGCATCATTGCTCCTAGTGAGTGCTTAGCATCTGTTGCTGATTCTTCCCCATATATGCCTGTATATTAAGCCTCAAGCTCTTTAATCATGTCTTTTAACATTTCAGTAGTCCTTCTCAATTAACTTCCTCAAGGTGATTAATCTGGGTATTAAAAGTCTTTCTAAGGATGGCACCTCCTCCACTGGATTGTCAGTAATGCCAAATAGAAATGTAGATGCCACCATTACTTACTCAGTTCTGCTCTGGTACTTGCCTTCCTTTCCAACTGATGCCAAGCATTTATTGTACCATTACACTGGAGACTTAAAGCCAGTGAGGAGGGGGAATCTGACTTCGGAATTTTTTTTCTGATAGAGATTGGCAAAGTATCTTGATACAATTCAAATTCAGGTGCATATATTCTGCCTAACTGGATGGTCAATCAGCTATACCAATCAGGTGGGCATGATAGGTGCTGCCCTTATCATCTAAACTATTGGAATCATGACCCCAGAGCCAAGTTCAGGAACACGGACATTAATTTCAGCTTGCTCTTGTCATGGAAATTAATATTGCTTTAACACTCTCAAGCTTTATTCAATAACAGACTACAAGGGGTTTCAAAAAAACATAATTTCACTGTTTTCTCATGCCCACAATGAGCTTGGTTACAGTTCTCAAAACAACTGCTATCTCCCAGGCATCTTATCTACATACCAAGGTTAACCACAGAGGAGAAATGCTGATCCCATGAGAAAGTCAGCAAAGATGGCAGTGCAGTGGGTCTGGCATTTGACATTACAAATCTTTTGAATAATGAATTATGTTCCTACCTGACATCTTAGACCTGATAACTTCCCAGTTCCCTAAACTGGACCACAGCCAGTCTCTCCTGACCTTGGCAGGAAACATCTATATTCCATTGACACAGAGACTAAAAGTACTACAATTGTATCATGAAAGCCCTACTGCAAGACATTTTGGATTCCTCAAAACTTTTCTTACAATCAAGCATTTATACTGATGGTCAGGCATGCACCAAGATGTAGAGGGCTATGATTGCCCATGCTCAATTTGCAACACAGCTAATGCAAGATCTGCCAAACCTGAGGGACTTCTCTACTGACTCTCAGTTCCACAAGTCCATGGGAACAAATCAGGTTTTGCTTTGTGGTTGAACTCTCTCCTCCCAATGGATTTTCAGTCATTTGGTCTATTGTGGATCATTTTTCCAAAATGGCTCTTTTTATACCATTGAAATAGATCCCTTCTGCCTCCATGCTGGCTAAACTATTGATGGAACAAAATACTGCTTGTTTGACTCCTCCTGCTCCTGCTGCTTTCTTTCCAAAACACAGAAGCCAAAAAGCACCTCCAAACTCTTTATAGTTATCTAAGCATGTTGTTTGCAATGCTATGTGACTATAGGAAACAACCACGTGTGGGGGTGGGGGTGGGGGTGGGGGTGGGGGTGGGAGGCAAGTCCAGACTAGTGTTGTGCGTGCCTGTCTGTCTCTTCCCCTTCTCTCTCTATATATATGAGGCAGGTCAAAACTTGTGCTTTGCGCATCTATCTCTTCCTGTGGTTTTAAATAAAAATGTTATACTGTGTTTGATCATGGCAGGAATGTATTGCAATACAAATGGAAAACAAATCTGCTCAGTTGTGTTGCCAGATAGGCACTTTCTCTATTTAATTGTGACATTGGAATGTCCAGTTGCCCATGACTCTAAAAACTTAGAAGAGATCAGCTAGGTAATCCAATTAATCCAGCACAGATTATGGGTACAGAAAACAAAAACATCTCCTTTACTTGGATTTTTTAACAACAACAACAACACATGGTTAAACTTCGGAATGCATCCCCATAAGACGTTGTGCTTGCTATCAGTTTGGAAATTTCAAAGAAGGTTTGGACCAGTTAATGGAAGTTAGGGCAATCAATGGCTATCAGTCATCCTGATTGCAGTAAGAGATATAGTTGTGAGACTTTATACTCATATCCTGCCAGTAGGCTTCCTTGTGCGGCAGGTTCATTGCTGTAAGGGCAGACTTCTTGACAAGGTGGGCCATGGGTAGGGATGTGTACAAATTTTTTGTGTGTTTAGTTTGTATTGAATCAAATAGAAAAAAAAAATCATATGCATTTGAATAGATCTCCTTTGAATGTGGTAGGATTTGAATTAAATACGAATGTTCAGTAAGAATCCAATTCAAATCCCCCCTACGCATCCCCTGCACATCCCCTATGTATCTGCTACATATCTCTTACATATCTGCTCTGAAGGCATCTAATTCACTCTCAATCTGCTCTGAATCCACTCTGGATCCATTGCAGATGTGACTGGGGCAGCTGCTTTCCCACCTCCCCAGGTTCATGAATGTAACAAAGCTTTGTACAAATGTATTGAAATATTTTATTTGAATGTCCAAATTCAGATGAATTTCAAATGTGACAAATATTTGTGCACATCCTTAGCCATGGGTCCAATCAGTTAGGCCATTTTTAATGTTCTTATGGATTTCCCTTTCGGGCCATCCCTGGCCTCTGATATCAGTCATGGGAAGTCTCCCTTTGGTCTGCTTTACAGTTTCTAGGACCCTTCACATATGAACTTTGTGAGGTGGCATAAACTGCACAGTGTTTTTGCCAAGTTCTTCTGTGAAGTAAAAGGAATGGAAGTTGGATTTACGATGTTCTTAGATGGTCTATAGAAGATCCAAACACAGTTCAAGCATGCCCAAGTGAGACTTGCATCATTGCTTCATCCTGCCCGTATTGTTGCAATGGTCCTGTGTCATGTCTTGCCCTCCACTCACATTCCTAACGGACTCAGGAGAAGAAACTAGTGATATGGCTGAGATTGTAAGTGAGGTGGTACAATAGGGAGATGTGGAGTCAGAAGAGTCTCCTCAGCCTGGACCTTCACTTTCCCTGCAGAGGCCCTTGATGAGTCAGCAAAGACAGGAAAAGTCAGGCACAAGGATAGGAGATTGCATTAGAAACTGAAAGCCAGGTATGCACATTGCTATGACTCAGCAAGTGGCAATAGCAAATAAACATGGCTCACCAAATCAGAAATGTATTGCCAGCAACTGAACTGCTAACTGACTAAACCTTGTAACTTTGACCTGTGCTTCAGACTCTGGACTTGGCTCTTGGAACCTCTCTTGGACTCTGGTAAAGAACTCTCTTTGCATCTCTCTCACTGTGGGTGAATCCCCTCGGCAAGCTTACTTCGGATTCAATATGGGTTCAGTCCTCACAGACCCCGCGTCAGTTTGGCTTAACACGCTTTCCACATGTTAAATCCCCCCATACAGTTGTAAATGTTAATCCTCATTTCAACAGCTCTCACTCCAGATCGCGCGCTTGATACGTGATACATTTTTTACTGTGGGGACCCTACCATTTTAAGGGATGAGAATCCATGTTTAAGGTTTCCCTCTCCCAATAGCTTGCTTCCAAAGACAGTGATTTCAGTGTAAAAATCCAACCTTCACAGCAGCCGCTACATTGTAGCAATCCAGCCACTTCGCACCTGATAACCATGTTGCAATTCTGTGCAATTCTAGCTCCTTGAGTTCTGACCTTTAAAGGGGCAAGGAAAGCAGGGGCAGGTTCTGGGAGATGTGTGAATGTTTAAAGCCCCTTGCTTGAGTTGCTGCTGCTGCTCTGTGCCCTGGGCAATGGGGAGAAGAGGGGAAAGAATCACTGGCTGCCCTCTGCCGGTTTTCCTCCATCCAGGCAAGCGGCAGCCCCCCAGCCAGGCTCGGTGAAGGTGTCCGTTATGGGTGGTGTGTTCACAGCAGGAGGAAGAGGGCAGGGCAGCCCTGAAAAATGGCTTTTAAAAAGTAGCCACTTGAGTCATGTACGCCACATACGATCCTCAGAATCTGGATCAAACGCGATTAAGTTTAAAGTAATGGGAACAGGCAAACTCGCGTTCTATTATTTTGGTTTAGGGAACCGAATTAAGCTTATAATGGGGATGCGGCCTGTGTATTCTGATCCTAGTTCCCCTGCTTCACTACAAATTCCTGAATTGCTTCTGATGAAGGTATAATTAAAGACTGTTGTTTCTGACAGCATACCTGTTGTTTCTCTCTGTAGCCAGCTTCATAAGGCAGGACATCCTGAGCTAGGGCTGTGGCAACTTGGCCCGGCCCCTCCCTTCTCACCCTCCGAAGAGCAGTGCACAAAAGAAGCGAGCTGCCAAGCAGCACGGCCCAACTGCCAGCTATGAGGGAACCTACTGCAGAAAGCTAAAGAGTAGACAGGACTTAATACAGGGCTTACTTTAGGCTTATTGGGAACCATATCTTATTTAACAGCTACCATCTTTTCAAGCAACTCAAGCACAAGCCACATGACAAGAGACCCTCGGAATGCTGGGCTGCTGCCTTAAATAGTCCAAGATCCGGCTGCCCCCATTGGCCAATTTTGGCAGGTTTCATTGCTGCTCTGCCTCTCCTGTTAATCAGGCTGCTGAAAAGCCTGCGAAACGAGCGTGCAGCTGCAGCCGGGCCCTTTCAACGTCACATGGGCTACTGCTGTTTGTCCTTGGCCCTGGCCTTCATACCCATTCACTATTACCTGCAGGGAAAACCTTATACATCTAGACTTACCAGACACCTTGGAGCTCCCGTTGGAGAAAAATTCAGAAGGTATAGTAAGCCTGCATGTATGGGGTTCAGGGGTGTGATCCGTGAGATGTCCTCATATATAATTAATGATTGAAGGACATTCTGATTCTGCATTTTTTATCTCTTGCTGTCACAGGAAAAGAAGAAGACTTGGACTGGCTGCCATGCTGCAGTTGCTGCCTGTGTCACACCTTTCCCCACAATGGTACCTAAACTGTGGCTGCTCATGCTGGGGCAAGAAAAAAAGAAAAGCCAAGCTAGCTCCTGTTTCTTTTTCTGCTGGGTCTAGCACTGCAGGTTAAACAGCTGTATTTTGTTGCATGTAATATAGCTTATTATCAGCATACTGTATATTTTATAATGTAGTTTTAATATTATTGTGCATTCAATTGCATATTCTTATTTTTATGATTGTAGTATTTTTCCTTTGCTGTGAGCCACCTTTGGCATATTAATTTTATTTTGGAATGGTGATAGATGATGATGGTGATGGTTATAAAAATATTCCCAACTCACCACCATGGTTTTGATGTTGAGGTGAGGGTAACAAAGTGTCATGATGCAGCTAAGAGGGCAGTTCACACAGACCATGAAGCCAGATACGTGTCTGCCTTTGATGGAAGCAGCTGTATTTTGTCTAGTTTGGCCTTGAGGAACATCTCCACAGGGCATGTTTGGAGAGAATAAGGGCAACTTTGCACTGGCCTGTATACCAGACCAGCAAGCCTACTTCCCTTCTTCTTTAGACCACATCAGTGTGTGGAAGGGAGACTCTTAATAGACCCCCTGGTCTTGTATACTGGCCAGTGTGGTATCACCTTGTTTTTCAAGTTTTCAAATCCTGTCATAAGGAAGATAGATTGCCTTTCCCAGGCTGTAGTCACACCTCCACTTTAATCCTTCTTCATTCCTTTTTCAGACCCCACCACTCACACTTAGAACATAAGAGAAGCCTTGCTGGATCAGGCCACAGCCCATCTAGT
>MTQE01001141.1:28864697-28880277 GCA_014337955.1 Aspidoscelis marmoratus | reverse complement strand
CAAACGCTCACCTGACAGCTGCCCTGCAGTCAGCTGAGCAACTGTCAGGATGGTATAGTAGCTAACATGCTCACAAGCAGAGGTCCACTAAAATGATTTAAACAGGAGCAGCTTTCGCGTCTGTTTTAATCATCTTACCAGAGGTCTGCCCATGCTCTTGCCAGCTGCTATACCCACCTGACAGCTGCCCAGATGACTGCAGGGCAGCTTTCAGGAGGTCATTTTGGGTAAAGCAAGCCCTTACCTGGGTGATTACGCACTCAGGCAAAGGGGCATATGTGGAGAAAACCGCGGCATTTACCACGGTTTTCTCCACCCTCCCTTGCCTGAGTGCTTAATCACCCATGTAAGGGCTTGATTTACCCTAAACGACCTCCTGACAGCTGCCCTGCATCAGCTGATCAGCTGTCAGGCAGGTATAGCAGCTGCCATGCACATGAGCAGAGGTCCACTAAAATGATTAAAAGAGACACAGCTTTCACATCTGTTTTAATCATCTACCGAAGCTCTCCTTCTGCTCTTGACAGACCCTATACTTGCCTGACAGCTGCCCTGATCAGCTGTCAGGTGATCATTTGGGGCTAAAGCAACCCCTTACCTGTGCGATTGCACGCTCAGGCAAAGGGGTGGTGGAGAAAAGTGCAGCATCCTGATTCAAGGATTTGCTTCAGTTTTTATGGGGACGGGCAGGTTCGCTGTGAACCTACCCTGTCCTCCATTACCATGGGGACACCTTAATGCGAATTAAGATTTGCATTAAGGCTCCCCCAAATCCACCATGAGGCAGTGGCAGCCCCATGGGGACGTACTCAAAGTCTTTATCCAAGTATCCTTTTTAAGAAAAAAGAATGCAAAGTTTGAACAATCGAAAATCCTTACTTGTTCTATAAACCTAGTTCTTCCATTCATGCATGCAGCACTGCTGGTTGATATTGGCTGGTTGAGCCCTTCTGCAAGTTTAGCTTTATGTAGTTAAGTCAACTATGCACTGATGTCAGCAAAATTTTCTGAAAGAATAACAATATGCCTCAATGCAGTTATTTAAAGAAATGAAAAATACAGCCCAAACCATGGCTGCTATGAGTAACATCCTTTTTTTGGTGTAGTACTGGATTGACGTAAGTATCTCATTTTGCCCTCTGGCTGTGATGTCTTGGGAAAGGGTGAATTATGACATTGGCATTTAGTGTATAAAAAGTGACATCTTAGCCATGGACCCATCATAAATATGAATGATACCTGTTTCAACCAGGATTTGATGAAAATTAATATTATGTGTTTTATACATCAGAACCAAGAAAATATCATTGCTTCACTTTGTACTCTCAGAGAATGTTATCATGGCCTTGTATGGATGTCTTTTTCATTTGTACATCACTAGAGGGACATTGAAACCTAAATCTAATTATTTAAGGGAATAAGGCTACTTTTCACTAGGAATTGCCTGAGATCTGAGATAAAATGTCATTCATAATCTGGCACAGATTTAGGATATGATGGACCTAAGACCAGACTTGGCACACGTGACAGGAAAGTGGGCAGGGACATGCAGGGACATGCAGTGATGTGCTGCTCCCGTTGATGTCTCTAAATTGTGCTTTTCTCCATTTCAGACTAAAGCACAGTTTGCTATCATCAAAGCGATGTCACATAATTGCCACCAAACCTCTTCCCATGTTGCAAGTTCCCTTTGTTTGAGGCAAATAGAAGGGTATGGATGGATAACAAAGGGTTAAAAAAGATAATTTTAAAAACTAGAAAAAGGACATAATATTTACACACACACTCAAATTTAAAACCATTTTTAATTATAGCCTTATAAAATACACAATTGTTGAAACTTAACAATCTGGCTGAATATTCTTTTATAAGCAAATTTCAAAGAATTCTGTTCCTGTGGGCTTTGTATTCTGTGCTGCCATCTACTGTATAAAAAAATGAAAGTGACAATTCAGGGCTGAAAAAGGGTTGGGTCTGAAGAAGGGTTAAACCTTTTTGGCTTGATCTTCTCTGTTTCAGAATCTCATAGAAGGAGGGATCCTGGCCATGGACACAGTTTATGTCTACAGAGGTTCTGTTTTGCTCTTTCAGTGAACACACGATGATGCACATCAGATGGAACAATGTTGCTCTTATCTCCAATACAGCCAGAATTTGTGCCATTGTCTTCTGGAGAGACAAGCTGATACTAAACCTTTCAGGACAGAGAGCCCATTGCAAGCTAAAATCAGAAATATGCCTTGCTCTTTAATGTGGTAGAATTGATGCATGCCTGAATTATTTAGATTAGCTAAATGTAAAAATCAAGTTCTACATATGCCCATTGGGCTACTTGAAAAAGATACTGCAAAGGGACTGGGTTTGGATGTGTGGTCCTTCTCTTTTGAGTAAAGGGCCTGTTAGCACTGAGGCGAGCAGGATAACCTGGGATGGAGCATACACACACTGGAGGGCTGTCTCTGTCCCAGAGCTGCTCAGACTGTGCATGAACATCCCAATTGCCTCCGGTTGTGGAGAAGTAAAAACTGCTCCACACCTTAACTGAGAGCACCCAGGACATACTTGGTACACCATTGGGTACAGTGTCCACAGTACTTCTGTATGTGAATGCTGTGTAGGGGCAGGCCATCATGGCTGCGGCTGTGCTATTATGTGCCACATTGTGATGGCCATTGTGATGGTCAGGGACAGGACCATCTGCACTTCGTGGCCCTCCGGGTAAGTTCAGGGATGGTGCCAGTGCTTGCAATGTGAACACTGGGCACTATCCCTGAACTTAACTGCTGCGAGATACTATCCCTGACAGTTAAGTGTGAAAACCCTCTCATCTTTAGAGAAGAACCTTAGAGGTTCATCTCTCTGCAGTTTAGGTACATCACTCTGTCCCCCTACCCCACCCCCGAGCCTTTGGAAGTTGAGTTAATTCAATGCAACACGTCAGTTCCTGCAGTCCTCCATGGAACTGATGCGGGTTTTCATGGAAGCATCTCCTTAGGCTTGCCTCGGCTATTCCCATTGCTACAGGTGTGACTTTGACCATTTTTTCTCCCATGATGCTGATCCTTGTTCGAGAAACTGCCATTTCTGCTATGGAAAGTGTTTGCTCTGTGACTTGGATTTTGTTGATTTTCTTTAGGTGCCTTAGACCTGCGGGCTGTTCTCATTATTTTTTTATTAGCCAATCTGAATACTCATTTAGCCTCACTAAGCGTGCAATGGTTTTAAATCTTTCCTCTCTTAGGTGTTTGCATAAAGATTGTCCTTGCTGCTTCCTGAAAGATGCCCCATGCAACGTGACTGGGGTGGAGAAGGCAAATGCAAGATGTTCCATGGTGAAACTAATGTGAGAGCACCCAAGAGGCTATAGGGAGTCCTGGCAGGAATTGGTAGCTGGAATGCAGAAAGAGAGCATTACTGAGAAGCATTAGACAGAGCCCGTTTGATTATTTGAATCAAATTTCTAGGCCACTCTCCTGCCACTGTCTCAAACAGCACAGGAAAGTTAATACTCAAAATGCCATTACATTTCAAGATCGTAAAAGTGTGTAAAAACTATCTGTATAATAAAAACAGTAAAACCATAGAGAGAATAAAATGTGATAGTGAATAATCTTAAAAGGTCTTCTAGCAAGAAAAAGATGAAATAAAGAGGTGAGTCTTTTAAGTTGGTTTTCCAAGAAGCAGAGTTTCTGGATTTCTTGGGGCAGAGAAGAGAACAGATCTTTTATCCACCAGTACTTATTCAAGACCTCAGGGGTCACAGCATGTTCCTTAAGTGAAGGCAGAAAACACCTTCAGTGACATATTCATTATTTCTAGGACGCAGTGGAGACTCCATAGCTCCTCTTCACTAGTTTTCTCCAACTACGTTAGCTAAAAATCGTAAGAGAAAGATGTTGGCTCAGCTGACGATAACTGAAATTGGACTATAATTCTACATAAGGCAGTTGGTGTGTATGAGGACAACTGGGAGCTCTTTCCACTCACAGTGTCAAGCCAGAGGCCAATTCGCACTACGACGGCCCATAGTTCACAATTCATCAGATTTTAAGTTTTTATGTATTGTATTATATTTCTGTTTTTGATATGGTCATGGACTAGCTGTGGTGCATGAAATTGTGCACCATAAGCAACCTTAACTTTTCTGGTTCAGGTTGTACTTGCGCAGGCCGTCAGTGTCACCATAGTGACATTGCTGGCACATGCACAGTTGTGCAGGGCTCTGGACTGCAGATGGCTGCACCCTGCAGAGGATCAGATGCATGATTGAAAACAGGTAAGGGATCAATCACATGGGGGCTAGGTTATCATTGACTAGCACTTGCAAGTGCGAGTGCTAGTTGACGTTGGTCTCTGTTGAACCTTTCCCGTACATGGGATGACAAAGGAAGTGTGAAATGGCCCCAGGAGAGGAGGAGAGTTGACTTTTTCTACCCACTTTGCAGAGTCAAAGTGGCAGACAAAGCTTTCACATCTAGTTAGACCCAGGGTGAGCTCCAGGATGGCGGTAGCGGTGGTGTGTAGATGCACTTACTCAGTGAGCAGAGCAATGCTCACACTAGGTGGTAAATGTAAATTGGGCCTTACTCTGGGCATTGCCGCCTGGGATTATTCATATCAAAATTTGCATTCCAAGTTCCTTCTCAGTTATCAACATGAAGAATAAAAGGCTTGCCCGTTTGAGTAACATAGCACTAGGTGATGTATAAGGTTGGGGAGAAAATAAAACATACAAAAAGCAATCCTCTGAATGAAGATCAAGATATAGTAGCTACATCTAATGTTGGAGGTCATTTTGTGGGCACAGGGGCAGCACTTTATTTTCTACAGCTAGCAAACCAACTTTTTTAACATCAGCTGAAGTTATCTTTCCTTCCTTTTGCTGTTACTTTCTTTTACACACTAAACACATATATACACACACTCAGAAAACTTCCTCAATACTCCCTCAAGTATCTTGTTGTGGTTGTGCACTGATTTACTAACAGACTGCCTGACTATTGACTAATACTTTAGCTTTCGGTGAAGGTAAGAGCTGATTTATTTATGGAGCCCTTCAAAGATAAGATGAACTTGTGTTTGTACATTCTTTTAGCTCTCATTCTGGAGACAGGTTAACAAACACTTGCCCACTTTGCCAAGTTTTTTTCAAGAAGAAGTCTGGGGATGAATGTCACACAAAACAAACACAACTCACACTCTTACACGGAAGAGATGAACCACATTCTGTAATGTTTTAGACTGACTGGGTATAGCAAGGGAGCAACAGGTCTCTTCAGAGTAGCCCATGGGTGTTTTTCACTGTCAATGGGCACTTCTAGTGACAGTGGAAAAACACCCCATGATTGCACTGGGTTCTCAAGACCACATAAGTGCTCTATGCATTTCTGCATTAATTTATGGCATTTATAGTTCACTTTAAGACAGTGCAGATAATTTTCCTCCCCTAGTTGTATTCCCCATAACAACCCTGTGAGTTAGGTCATGGTGAGCAGCAATGATTGGCCCAAGGTCATACAACAGCTGAGTGGGGATTTGACTTTGCATTGACTTGTATTGGAGCAGCTTGCCTGCACATTTGCGGTGGAGTGCAAATCTGATGTTGGGCTGGAGTACTACAGTGTTGGGAGAGTGAGAAGGTGTTTTCACCGGTCAGAACATTGGTAAGGAATTTCAACTGATCAGTGGGAGCAGAACTATTTCCTATGTGCTAGACACCCTGGGGGTGTGCACGGAGCCATTTTCCACATTCTATCTGAGTTGAATGTGGAAAAATTAGGCTCCGGCCGAATACCCCCCTCACAGATATTGTATCGAATATCCGTGCCCAGAATGAATAAACCCTCCCCACCTTTCATTCCCACCCCTCCCCCCCGTTCTGGGGAGGCGGGTGGGAATGCTTCAGTGGTGGCATGGACCTCCTCCAGGGCTCTCTGTAACTGCAAAAGTTTTTCCAAGAGCTAAATAACAGGTCTTTCATGGTTCCAGAGGGCCCTGGAAGAGGCCCATGCTGCCACCAGAGCAGGTAAGGGGGCTGCGGAGAGGCCACCGGGGGGGGGGAGGTTTGGGGGGAGGGTGGCTGGGGGGTGGCCAGGGGAGGGCGGCCCCCAGGGCATCCAGTATCCTTAGAAGCTTCTACGGAAACTGGATTATCCGATTCATGGACGGATATGGCCCTTCGAATAGGGCCCTATCCGATACGTCCACGAATCTCAGAATCCGGACATATTCCTCTGGATTCTGAATGCAAGAATAATTCGTGCACATCCCTAAGACACACAGAAAGCTGTCCTGATGTGACAAATAGGCAAGCACATTAAAAGCTAGTTTTCCAGTTGTGTGTTCCTTCCCGAAGAGAGAGTAGATTCCATTCTAAAGCAAACTTACAGGGGAAGATAAGGTTTGTGTGTGGCTAGGCTCCATCTCTGGGCCTTTGAGTTTATTCTGTTTAACTTCAGATACTGGGCAACTAATGAAAGTTATGGTTGAATATGGGCAGATTTACACAGGCCTGGGAAATTTACCATGCACTGCACATGGGAAGCTGGATCATTTTTTTGGTTGGGCAATAGCTCTAAACATATGGATATGGAGGGCTGCACTGATGCAGCCATTTAGTGCTGGTGGAGAGACCAACTCATATGTGCACCATGTGTCATGGATTAATTTTTGATTTCTAAATGTATCTGTGTAGACCAGAATCCACCCCATGTTAGCTTATGATGATCTCTGTGATGTTGTGCACCTGCTACACTGTGATACGTGCTTCATTAAACAAGATATGATGTATCTATCCTGAAAGGTTAATTGGGATCCTGGATAGCAGAGAGTTCTTTATCCCATTAGTTGCAAATAGTCACTGACAAATGTTATCGTTAAGATGAATGCTGAGGATAACCTTAAAAATTCTACTGATAACATATAGAACATGTTAATTTCCAGATCTCCTTTAGCACTGCAATGAAGGAACACTGCTACTTAGATTTTCAAGAAGTGCAACTGTGATGTGATTTGTTCATGGTAGCAGAACATATGTTGAAATTCTGAAATTTCAGAAGAAACTGCTAGGGAATCCAAAAGTCATCTAGCCCATAGCCTACATGCACAAAAACCATCTATTATGTCAACCTGAACAATGTGACCCCTTGTCATAAATACCTGACCTGAATTTTATTTATTTATTTATTTGGATTGGCAATCCATCATTCACTGAATGCTCTCAGGCCAAGAGATGAGTACCTAGCATGGACCCGCATGTGAGTAAAGGACAGGAGAGGGGCTTATTAGGGATGTCAGTTTCCTCTGAATTTAGGAAACCACAAACAAATATCATGCGTTATACATTAGAGTCTCATTTATGGTTGCTCTCTGACTTCAAAGGCTACTAACAAAGACAGGCAAGTTCCTGCTCCCTAGCACCCTCACACCATCTGCTGCTATTTAAAGCAATAATACAAATAGCTTGATAAATAAATAAATAAATACAGTAGATCTTATTTATTTATTTATATTTACATTTCTATCCTGTTCTATACCCTAACGTCTCAGGGCGGGTAATAGCATTTAAAAATAAACGTGTTAAAATAGACCCATATATAAGGAACAGTATAAAACAACAATGCCAGCAAGGCAAAGATGGAGCCTGATTTACTTCAAACTGGGAGTCACCACTAAAAGACCATCTCACATGGCACTCTCCCACAGGCCTATATGGGGAGAAGAGATTCCTGATGTGCTTCATGGTGGGATGGTTTTAGACTTGTTCTGTGGGTCCAGATGTTCTATTTGTGGCTTGTAAGAAACACAGATCAGACCTGACGATTCCCAGTATCTATATGCAGCCCTCCATCTGGAGGTTCCAGGGCAGGTTAAAATAAACAGATAACCTTACATGCCAGGATTGCGGGTGGGCACCAGTGATTACAAAGACAAACAGAAGAAATTAACAAAAGAATATAAGGGACAGAAAGATAAAGAAAGGCCCGTTCTAGGCACCAGTAGCAGCCAACACCTGAGGACATACCAGAGGCCATTGCTTTCACTTGCTGGTCTATCACTTTGTTTGAAGTCCCACAAGGCAATTGTAAATCAGCCTTTGATTTGACCTGTTATGGATTAGATGAAAGGAAGGCTTACTGCTGTGCTGCTGGCATCCAATGAAGCTGACGAAGCAACTCATGGCAGGACCGAGTGTTTCCAGTGTGCGTTGTATTGCTGGCCAGCATTGTTGAATATCTTTGTACTTAGGAAACAAGGAAGCCGCGGCATAATGAGTCAGCCGGCTGATCCTTCTAGGTCCAGCAGTCCCCCCTCCGTCAAGATCAGAGGCAGTGGGCTGTTCTTGGAGATGAGTGGGAATAAGCCTTGGGCCCTCTACATGCAAAGACTTATCAGAGATCTATGCAGTCATCATGAAGCTTTAAATGAGGAGCAGAACAGGAAGGAAGGGTTTGCTCACTGCACGTGCACCAGCTCTCAGGAGATGCTCCATTCAGAGTGGAATAATTCACAGCATTTCCTATACTACCTGCATTTCTGTTGCCTTAAGCAACCAAAAGTCTTGCTTCAGATCCTTTGCTGGAATTGATGACAACTAGAATTCTTTCATGCTTCTGCTGATGTGCGTAAACTCACTGTCAGCTGTTAATCTATTCTGTACTTTTACATATGGCAGGAAGGGGCAGAATAGCCTCTTAACAATTACCACTGAATGCACTAGAGTGTTTAAATTTGTCCTTTCAATGAAACAAAAGCAGGTAACGTCACCAGTTAAGGTTTTGCAGAAGATGCATCAGTTTATCTCCATATTATTTATTTGTTTGTTTGTATTTTTATCCTGCCCTATACCCAAGGGTCTCAGGCCGGGTTGCAACATATAAAATGAACACGTTGGTCCATATTAGATGATGGTGTTCCCACATTTCTCACACTGTAGAGTGAGGGAGAATGCAGGGATGAAAAAGAGAAAGGAAACAAAAATCCCTCCTGGAAACCAGTAGAATTTTTGTCTCAGAGCAGATTTAGGGGTGAAGAGGGGGATTTTATGGCAAAGCTACTGATGCGATATACAGGGCTCAGTTGGAAGAAAGTTTCAAGGAGCGGAATTGCATGGGAGGCCTTTTGGCATATGGTTAGGATTCCTTTATGGTAGGGAGGGTATTTTGTGCAAGATGCAGAAGAACAGAAAAACAGACCTTGGAGGTTCCTTTTGACTCCATGATTCTGTGATGAGAAGATTTCGGGTAGGGAAACAATAAGGATAATGAAATAGGGTAAAAGTAGGGAGAATTATAGAGACAGTCCTAGAGCCATTGCTGAGGATGTGCAGAAGTGGTTTCAAATTGTGGATTAAGGCTTTTTAGCTCACCTGATGGAGCCCTCGTTGCAAAGCACACATATTGTAAAGGTAGGAAGGAAGTGTTTTGTCAGTGTTGGCCCCTGGCAGGAAGCTTCTGCTCATCCTTGAAAAGGACTGGGAAATCATTTTTGAACAGGTAGGATAGAGGAAACAAGCTTCTCACCTGTTTACCATGAATAGCAAGGAAAATGGAAGAAAAAGGAAGAAAAGAAGGAAGAAAATAAAGGGGAAGATTTCAGCTATGGGCCTTGGAGAAGACAGCTTGGCTGCAAACTAAAGAAGTGGGGATGGGGTAGAAAGGTTAAACCTTTACCTCTTGGATCTTGGTATACATCGTATTCTTGGCTGGACTACATGGGGTATGGCTTGATTCAGCAGGCTTCCTCCTATATTCTTTTTTTGTCCTTCTGACTACTGTTCTTCAGAGCAGCACTCAGCCAAAGGTTCCTGGTGAGCCCAAGACTTAAGAAGATAGTGGGTGATTCAAAATGGCGAAATTCTCATGACTGTCTCCTTGGTTTCTGAATGAGGCTCCTGCCCTCATCCTACCTTGGCCAGAAAGGTGTTTCTGTTTTGGAAGGAACTGCTTACTGGACTCTGTTGCTTAGTATAAACTAAAATGACTTTTTCTAGAGTTTGAGATTCTTGTTGGTTGTTTTTCATTCTGCCCTCTGGATGGAATGTGGAGCTGGGCATTATGGATATTCTATAATCATCTGAGGGCCATTTGCTATGAATAAGATGAAGCAGAAGGGGAAATTTAACCTCTCTGGTTTGGCCTAGGCAAGTCCCAATGACTCCATTCTATGCCTTAATTTCATGGCACATCTCAAGCTAAGATACCACCAAACCTGACTCAGGTTGCATTTTAGGCAAAAATTTAGAGCGAACTCTAATGCAAGGCTCCTGCGAGAACCATTTTTTACCTGCATCATCTGTTGATAGATTACTTGAACCAGCTTTGTGAGAGACCAAAGAGCAAACTGTTTTTCATCTTAAGTCTGAGAAAGAATATAGGGAGTAGCTGGGGAGATCCACCTTACAATGGGAAGTCTGATCATATTGATCTTAGTTGTTAAAAGGGGGCAATATTTTCAAAGACCACTGGCCTTTCTGAGTTTCAGAAAGATGACTCTACTTTAAAAAAATATCTTGTGGTTTTTCATTTCAATCATTTCAGAGAACTGTGCCTGCTTCTCAGAGAGGGTTGTCGTCCTATGAAATATAAAGTGACTATTGTCTTGGTATAATTCAGGTTTTAATTCTTCCTGGCAGTCTTTTGGCTGACCTGGTATTAAACCCACCTGTAGCATAGAAGGGGATAGGAGATGGAGGGGAAATGACATTTTACTTATTTATACCACACTTCTATACTGCTTTTTCATTTAAAATATCCCAAAGCCGTTTACAATAGCATTTCAGCCTTGGCAAGATCCAGCATTTAATGTTGCGCACACACATGCTTTCTGATCGGCAGAAGATACTTCTGGTTGCACTTACTTAAACATACTGCTGAAAAGTCCCCTTTGCGTGGTGATTTAGTCAATTGTGCCACAGAGGATTTCCATCGCATGACTTGCATGCTTTGTGGATGCTGTGCCTGATTAAGTGTGAACAATCATTCAGATGTGCAGATTGTTCCCAGAGAAATGTGAGCATTGCTCCTACTTTGCCCGGTGTTTAAGCCACAACATCAAGTGTGCAAGGGCCCAGAGAAAAAATGCTGGCAGTAGGACACAGGATGTTTTGCCTTTTTTCATCTTGAAAGCTGATTGCTCCCCAGAGGTATTTAGAATCTGAGTGCCTTTGGGGCCCTGATTAAGTATTTATCTGTGTTTGCCAAGGATGGTGTCATCACAATTAAGGACACAGGAAAACTGCTAATTCAGGGCATGTATCAGGAACAGAGATTGCTGGCTGGCTATCCTGAAAGGAGCAGAGGGCCTGTTGTTGAGCCCTGTGGGACTTTAACCGTGCAGCCTTCCAGAGCATGCTTCAGAATCTAATCAACACTTGCCCTCTTTTATAGCTGTCTGCATACAGCATGGATACCGATGCCTGTTAATTAATATACAGGAATCAGCAGAAGCACATGCTGCTATGCAATTGAGCAAGATGGTAGGCTGCTTGAGTTCTTTGCCTTGAGCGATGAGAACTTTGTGACAGCAGAGTAAGTCATGACCTGTGAAGCTTCAGTAGGGAGGATGGGAATGAGAGGAACAGGACCTCCCCCCACACACACACCAGTTTTTAGGGTCATGTCTTTTGCCTTGCCTTGCAGGGGGGAGTGACCACGAGACCAAGGATGGACAGAATGTGAGTCTTTCGGCATGTTCATGCTTACAAGCCTCATATGGTATAACATTACCATGCTTGACTGGTGAAGACCTAACGCAGTGATGGCTTAATGCAATTTGGGTGCTCCAAAAGCCCTGTACCAGGCTAACAGCACTCAAAGTGTGAATGGTCAGGTCAGGTCAGGGCATGCCTGTATGTTGCCATGGCAATCTGGATACTACACGTGTATCCAGAAGCAAGCTAGCCAATCCTGGTAAGTATGTGGACTGCTTTTTAGCGACCCCATGCTGAGCTGCTCCAGGACAGCCTGCGGCAACTTCCAGCAAGAAGGTAAGTAAGGCCCTTTCTTTCACTTGAACAAATCAAAGTCTTCTGTTCATTGTTATGACCACTCAGCCATACTCTCAAAAACTCATACGCTCAATCCAGCTTATTGGTGGAGATATACAGAGGAAGACATTAATTGCAAAGTGACAGTATGTTCACAATCTGTGATTTTTCTATCAAAAGGTTATCTGCGAGGTGTAAAGTCTCTCCGTATTCCTAAATAGAATATTAGTCCCTCACTAGTTAGCTGTCATGTTTCTGCTGGCTGAAATTTCACTGAGCCCTTGACCTTGATAACTTAGTAGAAGACCAATCTCTTTGAAAGTCTGCAGAGTTCCCCCGAGCGGGTGGGACTAACCAAATCACTGTTTTTCTTTCTGCACGTGAGAAATTTAAGGGGTGAGGAGAGGACAAAACTTATCTTGTTTGTTTCACAAAGGCTACTGGGATATAATGGCATGACATTAGAGAGAGAAAACCAGAAAGCTCTAAAATGAAGGCAAGGACCCCTTTCCAGGCTACATGGGCTGCTTTGGCATGCATAGAGTAGTCTAATGAGCAAGTGGTTTAGCAATAGCCTGCTCCGAGGTCTGTCTCCATTTGGGCAGGTTGTTGTGGTTTAGTCCCAGCTGCTGTCTTTGAGCCTTTCTTTCTTTTTTAAAAATTAATTTTATTATATGTACATATTACAAAAATAACATAAAATAGACACAAAACTGTGACATACATACATCCCACCACCCAAAGACAACTTCAGTTTACTTTTCTCTTCTCTTTCTCTTCTTCTTTAGTTGGACCACGAATCTTGTTATTACTTCTCTCAAGAGTTCTGGTGCTTAGGGTCTCATTGAGTAATACAAGTATTTCCAGTTGTCCTGCACCCGGGAACGCAGGCTTTTAAATCTTATTTTCCATATTATTTTGAATCTATATTGTTCTATTAAATATTTACATCAATTATCAATTAACTATTTTGTACTATTCTTCCATCCCAGTACTACTGTAGATTGTGCAGTGTATATCACTTGGTAAACAAATATTGTTTATCTGCTCTTAATCTGTTAAATTCACATTAATATTTCATATGTCGTTAATTTGATCTTGGATAATTCTCTAAAAACTTCTAATACTAGTGCATTCCCACCAAAGGTAGAAATACGTACCTCTACATCCACGCCTATGTCAGCATTGTATTGATCGACCAGGAATTGTATGTGATAGTTGTACTGGTCTTCTATACCATCTATAAAATATCTTAAGTGCCATCTCCTGTACCTTATTATTTTTTATTTTACTATTTTTTATAAAAAAAATCCCACTTTGTCTCTTATGATATTAATATCAAACTTCCAGATTTGAAACATACTATCCAATATTTCATTTTCTTGGACACTTTCATTCTTGGCCTTCACTGTTTCTCAGAGGGCCTGTTTCAGAGGCATACTGTTTTTCAGTGGCACTTTCAGTGGTACTACCTGGAGCACCACTAAAACAAGTCTGTCAGTGTAGGGATGTGCATGAATATTCATGCTATTCAGAATTCGTATGAATAGGTACGAATTCCTAGATTCATGGATGGATTGAATCAAACCCTATTCATAGGGTTCTATTTGTCCACGAATTGTATTATCTGGTATTCGTAGAAGCTTAGGTTGAAGCTTTGGTGCATACCAGATGCCCCGGAGCCTCCCACCCCCCGTGGCCTCCAACTTACCATTTTGAGCACAGATATTTGTTATTTGTATTTGTGCATGAATATTCTACCCCCACATTCACGGGGTGGGATTTGTCTAAAGCCGAATTTTCCCACATTCAGTTCAAACAGAATCGAATGTGGGGAATGAGCTTTGTGCATACCCCTATGTCAGAATATTCCATCCAACCCACAGGGATGTGCTGTTTGCAAGCTATTCATAGTCTGGAATTATGGATTCTGTTCTTGTTGTGCATCTCTTTGGTGCACTGCCAAAATGGGTTTCCCAGTAGTCTGGAAGATTACAGTAAATGGCGGTACCCTGAGCTGGTATGCCAGTAGTCCTCGATGTGATTTAGACAGAATGTAACAGTGGTGGATCCCTCTGAAAAGGACCATGTTGGATCCTGTCTTGGATCCAAGGTAAGTGCACAAGAGCCTTAATTTTATTTCTTAGTACATTTCCGTATTCATTGTTTTCATTCGGTATTCATCACTGGATCTATCCAAAGTCTGTGTTATGTTCTTTGTTTTTTTTAAAGTCTTCATTACAGAGTTTTTATATGTGTGTGGCATTTATTGGTGCTGTGTTTAAGGCATTTATAACTATCTCCATTATGCAGCAAAGGGACCTTCACTAGGGCCTCAAAATAGTCATGTTCCATTTACTGTAATGGGGCTAGGCTGCTCTCAGGTCCTGGCTAAGGAGTCTTTCCAGTGTAAAGAAGATGCAGCCATTATTCTGAAGGCTTTCTTCTGAAGAGCTCAAGAAAGAGAGCAAACCTTAGGGCTATTTGCACTACAGCCCATAGTGCATAATTAGGGAACTTCTGGGAAGAGCATCTGCACTTTGAGGAGGCTCTAGGTGCCCCCTGCTATCCTAGAAGTTTCCTAATCATGCATTAGGTGTGGAGCATGATTTCATGATCCACACGTTTACTAACCTTACCTGAAGTGTCCAGTGGCAAGCATCCTCACTTTTCCCTCTGCTCTTGGGATGTCTGAGGTGCCATGCAAGCATGCTGGCACCTCAGATGACCATAGATGCAACTGAACATGCACAGAGTATCAGGATCGTCATGGTGATGGCGCCGATGCATGCACAGTTGTGGAGGGTGCCGCAACCAAAATGGTGCTGCCCAGAAAAGGACAGGCCCCAGGAATGGTCACAGGTGAGTGGCTGATTTTGCTGGGCTTAGTCTGTAAGTGAATAACACTCGCAAGTGTGAACGCTAGTAAACACTGGGTGATTACATTTCTTTCCTCAGTTTTGCTCAGTGAGTAGATAAGAGTGAAAAGCTATGTCTGATCAAGGGCTTCCAGATAAACTTCCATAGATGAATTAGGATTTGCAATCTGAACTTTAGTGCCCAAATTGCTATAATATCCATTTTAGAAAGCCTGTGGTAACTTTGCCTTCTAGAAGTACGGTTCCTATTGTTGCTTCCCTTTGGCCATGATGGCTGGGAGTTGGATTCAGTAGTATCTGGAGGGCTATGTGTAATCCAAACATGGAGAGATATTATTGTGAATCCTACATAACACTGTATGCCACTTTATTCTGGGTTGCCGTGGTGGCACCTTCCCTTTGGACTGCCTTCCCTTCTACTGTTCATAAGACCTATATGTACAGCTTGTAGATGCCTGTTAAACACCTGTCCTTTTACTCAGATATTTTCAGTGTGAAAGTCTGGGTTTTTTCCATGCTTGTCTAGTCTGAACTGGACCTTCAAGTCTGGGTCAAACTGAAATGGTCCAGCAGCTGAAGTGAGCAGCTGTGTTGAAAAAGCCATTCACATTTGGATAGTTGTTGCAAAATGGTTGCTGCACAAGCCCAGAGAACACATGATCTTCAGAGCTGAGGCGTTTTCGCACTAAGGCAAAGACGCCTTGGAACGCTTCCC
>MTQE01001141.1:28850582-28863808 GCA_014337955.1 Aspidoscelis marmoratus | reverse complement strand
GATCCCGCCGCCCGCAAGAGCAAATGCTGCATTCCGACGTGCCCTCCATGTGTTCGAAAAACCTCTGTGCGAAAAGGCTCCTGGTCTCCAATAACTCCAGTGACCCAGGAATGTAAGTTCCTGGCCTTATTAGGTCCAAGGGGGTAATTTCACTGGCACAATTTGGGGTGCCACCAAAATGGGTCCCCTGCTAAACCAGAACATGTACAGGACTTTTGGACCCCTTTGTGGATTGGTTTAAAGGTCAATGAAGGGGCTTTGATTCTTCATCGGACCAGCCAGTTTTTAATGTAATTGTTGTTTTTATTCTGTGCATGTTGTTACCCTTATTTTTATTGTTTTGTAAACCTTTGAGATTTTTAAAAGTGAAGAAAATCCTATCTGATCCCAACCTCAAGATTCAAATCAACAGATGCTGATATTGTGGAATGTGACTTTTTTGAGTACACAGGTGGTCATGTTTCCCACTTTTGGAAGATTATATTCTAGAGATATGGATCGTTCCTTCCTTTGCTATGGTTAGGTTCTACTGGAGCGTTGAAATGGGAAGGCTGGTGTTCTCCATGCCACAGAGCCTCCTTAGCATTGGGAAAAAAGGTCTGTCTATCACTCTGCCAAAAATGAAAATGTGCCTCACTGAGGAACATAATGTTATAGCCATCTGCCAGCAACACTGCTGCTTCCTTAAATGAGGAGAATCTTTCTGGTGTCTTTTGGCACAAAGTGTTGCGCGTATTGTTCTTCAGATATATTGTCTGGTACCTGCTGAAGGTCACAGCAGATGGGATTCATATATGATTCTGCTAGGAGATCCACCTCTCCCCTTTTGCTGCTTAAAAGCACCTGGTGCATGCCAGCAATACTCAGCTGCCACCTGCTATGTACCAAGGCCATTTAGCAGCTGTCAAATATTTAATGATTCAGGTTGAATGGCTGCTTTGCCCAAGAGATACACAACGTCAGTATAAAGATGATGAAGAAAGCACCACGATACTCCTATAGTTTCTGCAAAGAAGAATCCTGCCTACTGAGGGAATTTAATCTGAATGGTGAGAAAAGCTATAGAGCTTTAAATTAACAGGTGTATGTCTTTCTTTCTTTCTTTTTTTGAGTTGAACAACAGTACAGGATTGCTCACTGGCTATTCTAAATCTAGTGTGGTGAACCAGCTGTGAAATATCTCTCACTGTAGCCCAGAGCTTCTCTTCCCTGGTTTCATGTGCTTCATTTATAGGGACATGAAAAGCAGCAGATTTGCCATTCATTAAAAACATCTAATACATTTGTTGGGTAAATGTTGCAGATAGAACTGCTGCTTTGCTTTGCTTCTAGCATGGCTCCCAGTGATAAATGCAACTCATAAGGATGATTAAGACCTTTAATTATGTTTTAATGTTTCTTCGGGCTTTTGTCTGGTAGCAACAGCCATTTCTACTCTCCCTTGCCACTTAGAAGAAGAAGAAGAGCTGGCTTTTCTACCCTGCTTTTCTCGCCCATTTAAGGGGACTCAAAGCAGCTGACAAAGCTTTCTGTTCTTCTCCCCACAACACAGAACACCCTGTGAGGTGGGGCTGTGAGAGCCCGAAGACAGCTGTGACTAGCCCAAGGTCACCCAGCTGGCTTTATGGAGGAGAGCAGACTCAAACTTGGTATCTCCAGATTAGAGTCTGGCTCCTTAACCACTGGACTAAACTAGCTCACATAGTTTCCTTGAGAAGGCTTTGCCAGAGAAGGGGGCTCAGCCACCAAAGCATTTGTATGCATGTGAGCATACATAAAGCAATGCATGCTTGCAACTTTGGCCATATTTCCACACTTGGGCTGTGTTCATACCTAAGTTTTAATCCGTCTTCAGTCCACCTTCACAGTGAGAGAATACATCAGCTAAGTGACTATTAATTTTCTTTCCATGTTATCTAACCCGAAGGTGGATTTCCTGAGATAGATGATGTGGAAAAGAAAAATTAGGAGTCACTTTGTGGATTTGGTATTTCAGACTGAAAGTGGACTAAAATGTTGGTGTGACTGCAGCTTTCAAACAGTTTAACTAGTCCATTTCGGCCTGTACTGGTCCAAGTCCAGCAGCTACTGTCTGCATTGTGAGGGCTAGAAAGATGTTGTTCCAGTTCAACACTGGCAGTAAATCAGAGATCGCCTTCCCTCTTCCAGTCAAGATGAAGTGTACCACTGCCACAAGCACCACGCAGCTTTCCTTGTGATCAGCACATGTCCATATAGCTGGAACTGGATCTTGGGTATACTTGCCTACACTAAAAGAAGCAGGTAACCTTAGAAAAACTCTACCTGCTACCTCTACCTGCAAGCTCCAGGTAAATTGATACATATAGGAGTCATAATGAAGGGTAGAAAATGACTTAAAAGTAAAGCAGGCAAGTCCATGAAAAGAAGGTAGAGCTAGTGATACACATTTTTATATTTGCTTAATAGTTTTGTGAGGTGCTAAGTTAATCATTCAAAAGGGTGAGTCAGTTTGGTCTAGTGTTAGGGAGCTGGACTCTTATCTGGGAATAATGGGTTTGATTCTGCCCACTTCCATGAAGCCAGCAGGGTGACCTTGGGCTAGTCACAGCAGTCTTCTGAGCTCTCACGGGGTGTCTGTTGTGGGGAGAAGAACAGGTTTGTCAGCTGCTTTGAGTCCTCTTAAATGGGTGAGAAAAGCAGGGTAGAAAAGCCAACTCTTCTCCTTTAGTAAATATTATGTATATGAAGTATAAATTTTACTTGTTTTCCTAACCTTTGAAAAGAGTTGGACTAGATGATACTCATGGTCCCTTATATTCTTTTGTTAATTTCTTCTGTTTGTCTCTTCTGCTCATTATGCTGAATGAAGCTGTGGCTGTGTCCTTTTTAAGAGCTGCCAAAGGTTTAAATCTTTGTCTGAGCTCCTGTCTTGTTTTGGTCATGCTGACTCATCTTTCCCTGCCATTCTGACATCAGCTTGTACAGGAGACATCTTGTGAACTAAGTGTTATAATAGATCAACAAACGACATGCCCCTGCCTGCCACCTGTGTGGGCTGACTCTCCCATTGGCAGTGACCTTGAGTAGGGATGGTTGCAAAAATTCCTATGCAGCTGTTATTTTGAATGGTGAGCCATATGGCTTTCTCTTTCAAGACATTTTATAACAATAGTGGCGCTACCTGCCAGGATTCAAACAATTCTGAGGCAATGCAAAGAAACCTCAAGTGGGAAAGAAGCAAGGAAAATCACCTCACTGTAGCCCCCTGCTCACAACGGGATTCATTACTTTTGTTTGAGGGTCGTGTTGGTGGCTAGAATTAACCTTCCCTCTGCCCTCTGAATTCCTGTGTCAGCATTTCCTGTATCAATCTTTTACAAGGATAAAAGTGAGAGAACAGCAGAAGTGTGTGAAATGAGGACAAATTTGTGTTCAAAAAGGCAGGGGAATGCTTTATAATGAGGAGCTATTGCAAATGGCAACTTATCCAGTCCTTAATAGCAACTCCCCACCCCCACCCTAATAATCCTTGCTGCTGCAGCATCGGAATGTACTGTATTAAAGGAATAAAAAGAATATGTTTGAAGTTGTCTTTTGTAGAATAACTAGCTAAAAACATGGGTTATTTTGTTAGCCAAGAGACACGGAACTGCACAGTTTATCATGTTCTTTTGCTGTATGTCTTTACTCATGTGTAAAAAGCTATAACAATGGATGGTGGAGGGAACCCAATTTTCTAATCAATCTAGATGTCAATAATTGCGTAATGAAGCACAGGAGTAGACTAGTTTCTTCAGTGAATATGTCATAAAAAAAGGCAGATCAAACTACTCTCTGGTACACCCCATTGTTAGCAGTAGGGATGTGCATGAATATTTGTGACATTGCTTATTCGTACAAATCCAGACATCGTACACAAATCCAATGTTATGACATCCGTACATTAACATTTGTATGAGTACGAATGTTTTGGAACATTTGTACAAATAGTTTGTACATTCATTAAACTGGGGATACGTATTGGATACGTATCGATACGTATCCTATGTATCTGATATCTATGCATTTGAATAGGATCCGTATGCAGGATCTGTATGCATTCATATCAAATATTCATATGAATTCGTACAAATACATTCATATCAAGTAGCGTCCTACTACATTCAAAGGGGATCTAATTCACAACATGCATTAGTGTGCTTGCCAGTAAGGAACACCAACAAATGCAGAAAGGCTCATCATGTCCTGCTAATGGGCTATGCTAAGGGGTAGGTCACACTGATGGGCTTGGACCCTAACCCTAATCTCTAGACATAATTACCAGTATTCAGAAGATAATTTACCTGGGGACAGAGAACCTGGGCTACCTTTAAATAATAAGTAATTTTTCCTTCCTTCATGATGGTAAGTAGGAATTGAGATAGGTGGTTTTTGGGTTCTTCCTGGTAGGCAACTGAATTATCTGTTCACTAACAGCAACTGTAATCTGAAGAGATTCAGTATAAAATCAAGTACTGGCATGCCATCATTTCAAAAGACAACTTATTAATATTAGACTCCCCACCCAGGTTTTTATCATCTGAGGGTGAAATAGCGCATAGGTGTGGCCTTTAGCCCAAGTGGATCTCTCTCTCCCACTTTACTGCACTGCTTGGAGCTTTCAAAAACATACTTTCATAAATAATGACTTCCCTTTAAAGTTGCATCAGCCGGGCCAGACTTCAGCCCTGCGTCAAAGAGCACACCACTTTCCCTTGCCTCAGCAAGTAAACCCCCTAGTGGAGAAGCGTCTTTATCAGCCTCCCTCGGCTCACTTTCTTCTGCTAGCTTTCACTAGTTTTAAAATCACAGCGTTCCTTTTCCTAGGAATCCCCCATATATGAAACAATAGGCTCAAGTCTTAAACAAAAGTACTTGTTCTTTATTGGTAACAATTGTATGAATAAATAAGTCAGTGAAATAAATAAATAAAAAGTCCAGCAGTACAGTAACATGCTGCCTCAGACAACCTACTCTAACCTAGGCTATCTATAGGTCTCTTCCTGGCTCTTCCTAGCCTAAGACCCTATGGAACTATATGGAACTATCTTGGCAATTTCCCCCTCAGGATGCAGAGTGGTTTCACCCAGAAAATTCCCAAGCATAGAACAAACTCCTTTTTTAGAAGGTGCTGGAAAACAAAGCAAGAACAGAACATTTTATGGGAGAGTGTGATGCAGACTTTGAAGGCATACAAGGTTCTTCGTTAGATGCAGATGTTCATATGAAATAATGAATTAAATAAGGGCTGTAAGCTTTAATCAGTTTAAAGTCTAATGAGCCAAAAGTTGAGATGTTTAAAACTTTAATGAACTAAAACTTTAGCTGACTGGTAGGAGTTCCTTGCCATTTTACTCTGTGAGGGAAATAAATGTAATGAGGCTGAGAATGAAAGGCACATTTGTTTGTTATTTTGCGGCTAATTTGGTTCTGATGTGTCTCTCCAATAGCAAATTTTTAAAAAAGAAAGAAAAATGAGATTAAAAAGTGATTTTTCCTAACATGGAATTGTAACTTATATTGTAAGTTATCTCACACAACTTCCCACTTGGGGGGAAAAAAACAAAACCCATCACATCTATATTAAGGTGCTGGTGATATGGAAATGTATTTAAATTTAATCAGTTAATTAAACAATTAATTGGTTTAAAGGCATATGATTAATCAACTAAAATTATTTAATCAGTTGTCAGGCCAAGAATAAAGTGATAGGCACTGTTGCATGCCATAGTTATTTTGCACACATTTGAACACAGAGGAAGAAAGCAAAGTTGGAGAAGTTGCTCTCACAGGAGGGGGGAGGTTATGTTCGCAATGAGTGTCACCGTTAGATACTGTTTAAAAATGAACTTAAGCAGGGGAGGTATATGAACTCTGAGTGTCTGGGCTTTTCCGTCTGGGCTTTTTTGTGGCTCTTTCAAATGCTATAAGATGGTTCTGTATAGACAGTATGTTGATTCAATACAGAATAACTGCCTTTGCTTGATAGATCAGGATAATCTTGGCATCTGTGAGTGTTCTAAGCAAGGCTACTAGGGCTGTGTACAGCTGTGTCAGGAGTTAGACTGGGAATGTAAACTGCCCAGCTTAAATGTGAGGGTGGTCTGGATGTGACATCTGTCACTCCACTGTTTGCCAGGGCTAATTTGGATGGTCTGGTTGGCTGGCTGACCTTGGATGCTCTGAATGTTTTTGACACCTCATTCACATTTTTATATTTGCAGGTCCGGCCAATCCAGAGACTGCATGTTGCCTATAGACAGCCATTGTAGTGTAACGGGCAGAGATTTTTAACCTCAGAAAGAGGAACCCTGGGATTCATGGCTGCGCAAGTTCACTGAATGAATTTGGCCCACTCAAGATTGCAGGGTAGGTGTGAGGAAGAACAAGAGAATAGGAGAATATTGCACAACACGGTGAATTCCTTGGGGGGGGGATGGTAGGAGATAAAAGCCATAAATAAGCAAGCAAAATACAAAGCACATGATTTTCTGCTTCGTTCTGAATCAGGAGGGGAAGAGAAGCTGCTCATTAGATTAAAGTCACAGACTTGCATTCTGCATTCACAGATCCATGGCAAAATGAATGCAGTAGCTTAAGGGGCAGGGTGATGGTCAGTCTACTATGGAGTGGTTCTCAGGATCAAAACACAATGCTATAATACAGTTATAGTAACTAGAGATCGCCTGCTGCCACCACCACCCCATAAAATACAAGGTGGCAGATCTTTCTTTACTGCCACCTCATGCAAATATTTTTCTCACAAGAAACAAAGCATTAAGAACCATGGAAGACCTTGAAATGATGTGCTTTGGGAGGGTAGTGGAAGAAAGATTCAAAAGAGAACATTTTTTCTAAGGTTCAGAAAGTGGATTATTATTATTATTATTATTATTATTATTATTATTATTATTATTATTATTATTATTATTATTATTATTATTATTATTATTATTATTATTATTATTATTATTATTATTGGCTATAAAAAAGCAGTAAACATTGAATGTGTATATATCATCACATTCTTAATTTATGTGGCTTTAAAGCTAACAACTATAATAGCTTAATTATCCAAGAAAAGCATGTATTCCAGAATTGAAGAATAGCTCATTAGTAATATGTTTTAAAATGGGGTGGGGGAGAACCCCGTAGCTGAAATTGATAAAACATCCCTTACTCAAAACAATGTCTTTCAATCACCATGGTTACTGCCAGGTTTTCCGCAGTGGCCCAGCATATTCATCTGTCAAGTATGTTAATGGAGAATGGACCTTGTCACACAAAGGAGCAGGCTATTCAAACATACACTTGGCAAATAATTGTACATGTCAAAAGAAAGATGCTTGTTATTTGCTTAATATTATCCCCCAGAAGTGGGAAACAGTTCAGCTCTCAATGCAAAATGGCTTGCCCTTATCAAATAGGCAATTTGCTGATAATTTAGACTATTAGGTACCTTGGGGTGGCCAGGCAGAGAAAAGGGAGGGGTTGGCACTGTAAGTGGCCTTTCATATTTTACTGAAAAGCAAACAGGGGCATTAGGAGTGCTGGAGGTTGTTGTAACAAAGAGCATCATGGGATATGCTACCAGCCAATCAGGATTGCTAATGGAACCCCATTTCACCTCTGTCAGGTAGCTCTTGATAGGTGGTTAATTATAATTTAGAAGAAATAGTTTCCTCAACTGCATTTTATTGCTATTTGTCTTCATGATGGGCCAATTTCCAATTTGTCTATTTCAGTAATTAAGGCAAAGAAAAATGTGCTCGTTGAATTCTTCTGCGCTTCTGAAATCTAATGCAAGCAGCTGAAAGTCCTTCCTTCCTTCCTCTTTTACCAGCACACAAAAAAGTAACATCTTCTCTGATTTTTAGGAGGCATTACCCCCTGATACAAGTTATGTTTGGCAAGGGGAAAGAAAATTCAAGCAGCTCATATAAACCAAGACAGTGATGATAATGTTCCTTCTGGAAGCACAGTAGCTGGCACAGTATAAAACAGCTCTATTATTGAACCCCCATGGACATTCTCCTTTAGAAAGCACCTTAAGCTTTGCTTTCAGCACCCCTTGTTACACAAATTCCATTTGCATACCCTAAATGTGTCTGGGTTCATCAGTGTCTCTCCGCAGTCCAGCCTGGTTGCTGTTTTCATGGCTTCTCCCCCAAGAACCCCTGTTCTGCCAAGCCATCTGTCTCAAGCAGAAACACCTCATTTTGACTCCCTGTTCCTCTTTCCCACTTCTAAATCTGAATTGATGCATCAGCTTAGTTCTGTCAGTGAACCTGCCATTAACTCCACCATCTTCTAATCTGGTATTCTGTTAAAAGAAAATCCCAGTTAGGAAATTTGTCATGATATAACAGTGTCTCAGAGGCCACCATTAATTTCTGTGTCAGATTTTTAAACAAAGTTCAAACTGTTGAATGACCCGAGAATTTGAAACCTAGAGGAAATTGGGGAAGGGAAATTCACATGTCAGTTATTCAATGAGTATTTTTAGGGATGTGCTAAACTGCAGTTAATTGAACCAAGTGCTTTAACTGACACTCCCAAATTCCTTTGACACCTTTACTTGACTCCTAAGTAGGAAGTCATATCCAAGAGGCTCATCTCTGTCCTGCTGCATGGTCATCAGCATTTGTTCCTATGGTGGCAGTGAAATGCACTTCAGCAGATGTCCAGTCCACACACATGCCTTCCCTGTTTTCTCTGTTTTGCTTCTTTTATCACTTACAGGTTGCTCCATCACTGCTTTCATTTGTGCCTAGGTTCTCTCTGCTGTTTTACTTTCTCCCCCATTTAACATAATATATCAAACTAAATGGGATGCTTTGGTAGCCTCTCAGGTGCCGTGGTATTGGACGCCCTACTAACATATTTGTTAGCTGTTCAATTAAACCACCTGCCTTGCTTCTGTCATATTAAGAGTATGAAGTGGCTCCTGGTGTGTTGTTTTCTTCATCATCATCATCATCATCATCATCTTTTTCTTCTTCGTCATCTTTACAATTCCACCCTTCCTTATTTTCCATCTTCATCCAGAAATTTCCTCCAAGATTTTTTAGCATTTCTGTGTGAGATGTTGGAATGTTTCTAGGTGTTTGGGGAAATGAAGGGGTATGTACTAGTGTAAGGATGGCATTGGCTCTGCTGTTTCACTCTGTGCTTAGGACTGGCTCTTTGCTGTTAGTTTACCTCATAGATCCAGCAAATCACAACTGGCCAAACTTTAATCCCTGTTCAAAATCCATCCTAGATTTGCCGGATTCCACACTGCTTCCCTCTGCATGCACTCAATTGCCCACGGATTAAGGTTGTTCCTGGCAAATCCAAGGCTTGCAATCACCTTGAGCTGACCTAAGACTCACAGAAATCTGCTGCCAAATTCAGCTTGATTTGTTATCTTTTCTTGGATTACCTCAAACCTCCTCAGCCTTCCAGAAAATTATATTATCATTTTATTGGGGCTTTTAAAGTTATTGAACAAATTAACCCTGTCACATACCAACTCAAATTTCCCATATAAATGAAATTTTACTCTGATTTCACCATAGCTGCAAGGAGCTTCCTCTCTTTCCTTTACATTCTGTCTCCTCACCCCCATCATGGTGAAATCATGAACATTTTGAAATTTCTGACATCCTTGATTCTCATGTCCTTCAGGAGTTCTGAAAATTCTTGAAGTGTGAGAAGTGAAAGGCAGCATCCAGGGATGTTTATTCAAAAGATTGTGGGACTGGACTCTGGGAGATCACAGTGTTAAAATATATATTAGTCTGCTTGTCTTTTTGAAGATATGGTTTCTTATCAATAAACCAACACATTGCTTGCAAATGCAGTTCTGTTGTGATTTCCTTGATGGTCCTAAGGTGGTGGTCCTGACAGATGGGTGAGTGAGGAGGGGGAATAGAAGAGGAGGAGGAGGACAGCTGAGCCAAGAAGAATATAAGAAGAACCCTACTGCATCAGGCTGCAGCCCATCAGTTCCAGCTTCCTGTCTCTCACACCGGCCCACCAATTGCTTCAGGCCATTCTCTATCAGAAGACAAAGGCAAATCCTTTACCTGTTCTTGAATTGTTGCACGTATCCTTTAGACACTTCCTGCCTGTCTTTCCAACCTGGAGGCAGTACCTAGGCATCCATTCTAGTAGCTATTGATGATACACCTATCTTCCAACAATTTATCTAATCCTTTCTTAAATTTATTCAGGCTGGTTGCTTTTACCACTTCTTCTGATAGTCAGTTCCATAAACCGATGACCTTGTGGGTTAAAAAAAAAATCCCTTGTCTGTCCTAATTGTTCTCCCAATCTAGTGCTGTATGATAGAGAAAAGAGTTTTTCTCTATCCAACATTTTCAATCAGGTCATCTCTTCCAACACCGCCTTCCAAATCTGAAGAGGCCTATAAGTTGCAATCTGGTTTTGTAAGAAAGTCGTTTTAGCCCTGATCATTCTGGTCACTTTTCCCTGTATTTTTTCCAGTTCCACAACATCCTTCCTGAGATGTGGCAACTGGAATTGTAGCTAATATTCTAAGTAAGACTTTACCACTGAATTATAAAGAGGCAAAATGACACTTGCCTATTTGGTTCTATTCCCTTCCTAATTACCCCTAGCATTGAATTTGCTTTTTTTTTCATTGCTACTGCCCACTGGGCTGACACCTTCATTGAGCTGTCCATCAGAACCCCAAGATCCCTCTCCTGGTCTGTTGCAGAAAGTTCAGCCCCCATCAGTTTATAGGCGTAATTGGGATTCTTTTCCCCAGTGTGCATTTGCTAAGATTGAAGTGTGTTTGTTACTTTGTTGCACTTTGATGGGGCCTGATTCCTGACTGGTTCCTCTCCTTCTCCCCTAGTCAGTCGCTGCCACTTGCCTGTTGCCAGGGATAGGAGAGCATGAGAGAGATAATGTGAGAGGTGAGTGATGTGGTAGAGGTGTAGCTTGACACAGTGTGTTAAATGGGAGAGAGAAAAATGCATTAAGAGCCTACGTGCAAACAAAAGAAGTGACAGAGCAGCCTGTAGCTGGTAAGAGATGCAAAGTGGAGGTAGAACAAAAGTAGGAGAGGAGTGCGTGTCAACATGAACTGACAAGCACCTCATCCCCAGCCATGGAGGGGTCTAAAATGGCACTAAATCGAGTTCCCTCATCTCTTGGATGTGGCTCCCTACTCAGGAGTTAAGTAAAAATGTTGAAGGCAGCCTGGGCTGTCGGTTAAAGCATCTGACAGTTCCGGCCCGTATCTGCAGTCTTCAATAAATTGCAATTTGGCACAGCCCTAGCAATTTATTAATGGACACAATAATATACAATACCTGTAATGTGAACATAAGAACATAAGAGGAGCCCTGCTGGATCAGGCCACAGCCCATCTAGTCCAGCATCCTGTCTCACACAGTTGTCCACCAGTTGTTTATGGGCATCTCAAGCAGAGACAAGGACGAACCTTCTCCTGCTCTTGAATCCCAGCAAATAGCCCTAGAGGCACCTTGCCCATCCCCCCCGGCTTGAAAGATGTACTCAGGTATCCATTCTAGTAGTCACTGATACATCTGTCATCCATAAATTTATATAACCCTTTCTCTGGCAGCCAAGTCTGTAGACCGATGACCCTCTGAGAGAAGAAGTACTTCCCCTTATCATATCTGACAATTAGTCTTCCAAATAGACACACACTCCTGGTGTGCCACACTTGGGACAATCAATAGTCAATCATAGGATACCTCTGTGAACACGTGCCCAAAACATGAATCATAATCTATCCATAAAGGAAAAGAGGCAGCATGGGAAAGATACAAAATGGCTTTACTAGAAATCACAAGTAATCCAAAAGATTAAGGGATTAAGGGCGGATTTCCATGGTCTCTTTTTGCTTCCCTCTTGTGTCAGATTTTAAAAATGTGGGTTGTAATTCGAAATAAAGCATCTACATGTGGTTTGGGGCAACACGGATTTAAAATGTACTTTCCTGTCTCTGTGCAAACTGCTTTTTGTGAGCATCTTTTTCTCCCCACCCCCACCTCCCACTCGCCGCAGCGATGACAGGCAAAAACCTCTATTGAACCTCCAGAACACAACAGAGATCATCCCTTTACTTGGCTGCCAAGAGTTAAAAGCAGTTACGAGCATAACTGAAAGCAACTCACTCTCTCCATAACTAATGCTTGCAACATAGTTACAAGCATAACTGAAAGCAGGCTCCCTTCAGCTGTCAAATTCAGCTGCCTGCCTTCATGCAATGGCAGCTGATTAGCGCAAAACCAGACCAGCAAAGTGAAACTTTGTTTCACTTTGGAGGCTGCGTTATTAGGAGGGAGGGAGAGAGATTTGCTTGCTGAGAAACAATCTCCGTGGTAATGATAATGATAATTAGTATCACCTTTCCCTGTTAGCAAACATAAAATCTCTCTCCCCATCCGAAGTGAAACAATGTGACAGTTGTGAAAGAGCTGAATGCAGGCAGCTGATTCTAACAACCAGTTCTGCAGGGATCAAAAATACCTAAAAATTCAGTGGAATATGGGAGAAGATGTGCAGAAAACATCTCCATACTCCCAGGAAAACTCGTGGCTTCCAAAAAGTGCAATGGTAGTCTTGTTTAAAGGGGGGGTCTGCTGCGGATTTTCCTCCTTTGTGGCTCTGGAAGTCTGGAGTAAACCTTTGTATGGAGACACTCCGAGGCAAAAGAAGCTTTTTTGCGGATTTTTCTTTGCATGTAGACATGGCCTCAGACTTTGCTCTTCCAAGATGGATATCACAGCTATATCTGAAAGCTTAGGTTCTCAGAAGAAACCTGGAACATGGCATAACAACCCCAAAACTGCTACAAATGAGATTGAATCTGACCATGAAAGCCTGCGTATGACAGTTGAAAGCATCTTGCATTTGGTTACAAGTGACAGAAAACACCCCCCACAGTCCAAACCAAACCTAGAAGAGTGAAAGCAACAAGACCTGTCTTAGAAGCAGCAGACACCACAGAACTAATTATCCTTGAAATAGGGGAACAATTTTATTACATACGTTTTCTTTGTTTTTAAAATACAAATCATGCAAGCAAATGCTGAAACTGGTCACAAGTTCAGATGATGACTTCAGAAAAGGCAGAATGAACTTTTTTTAAAAAAAAGGTACACTAGACTTTGCATGTACAAAGTAACCATAAATGAAGCTCTGCTGGGTCAGGCCACAGC
>MTQE01001141.1:28827552-28850500 GCA_014337955.1 Aspidoscelis marmoratus | reverse complement strand
CCCATCCAGTCCAGCATTCTGTCTCACACAGTAGCCCACCAATGGCTTCTTTGCATCTCAAGCAGAAGACAAGGACAAAACCTTCACCTGCTCTCAACTCTGTAAATGGCCTTCAGAGGCATCCTGTCTCTCCAACATGACGAAGTCTGGCAATATAGGATACAAGGTAAGATTGCTTATATTTTTATGATTCTTTTTTGGATGGACAAATAATTTTATTAAACATTTGGCTATTTTTCCTTGCTATTGTGGAGTGATATTTCCCCATTTTTCAGTATGGTAGAAAGACTGCTTAGCAAGCCAACCCTGGAAATATCGCATTGGCAGAAGCCTCCTCACCCCACCTGAGAGTGGAAGCTAAGCTGATGGGTGGACTCTCCACTCTTTGCGTGTGTTCCCACTTGACTTTTTTAGTTCTGGTTGCACTATTTTAGTCCTGATTGCACTATTTTAATCTGGATACAGGACCAAGTGCGCATTCCGGGCTGTTTCAATATGCCTGGCAGTAAATCAGGCTGAACCCAAATATTGCCATTCCCACTCACCACCCAAATCCCCAGCATGGAGAAACAGTGCAAACCCTGTAAGGCTGCCTTTGTCAATCAGCTGAGTGGAAGAGCAGACACACACAGGGCAATCACACTTTCACTTTCACACTCTCCCTTTCAAATTGGAGGTTCTCGGGAATGCTACCTCCATTCATGTTACCGGCAGCAATTTTGCGCTAAAGCAGGTGAGTGAAGGAGCAGATAGCAGAAAGCAGTCGGAGGCTGTAAAAGATGGCTCACATGGGGGGGGGGTTGAGAGAGGCTATTTCCTCCCTTCTCTCCCATTCTTGTCTTGCTACAAAGTAATCTCTTGAGACTGGTGACTTATTTCCTTGCTACAATTGTATTTTTGTGGCTGGCTAGTGCTTTAATTTTTTTCCTTTCACCTCTTGCAATCGTGTTCAGAACGGGCATGGTGATGGGAACGGGTCACCTTCACAGCTGTGAAATCCCACCCACATCTGCGGCAGGCATTGGCCAGAAAGAGATCTCTACCCCAAATAGTCCAGGAGCATTCCCATTTGGGGTGGGGAGTGGATTTGGCTATAAAAGGGGGGTCATTTTCCTCAGGACATTTTTTCCTCAGATTTTTGCAGGATAGTCCTCATAAAATCCAGGAGTAAAAATTGAATGGGAATGCTGGATGCTGAATTCAGATTCTATTTGGATTGACAGAAAATTAAATGGGAATTCTGGATACTGAATTCAGATTCAGTTTGGATTTAAACATCTATGGGAATACACCCTTTTAGTCTGAAAGAAACATATTTATCTGGGATATTTTTCTCTTCCTGTCCTTTCCTGTCCTCTTTTTGACAATAACCCTAGAATGGAAGATAAGCTAGAGATCTTAAAGACACTTCATCTTCCTTGGATTCTGTTTTACTGAGTTAATGGATTTGAAGTGTAGTAAACACTCAAAATGCACTATATAAATGCTAAGTATTATTACCAGGCTGCAATATCCATCACACAGAAAGAAAGGCTCAGTGTGGGGTCTATTTCTTTATGATTAAGGCACCTTGCTGTTTGGTGCTGTATGATTTACTAGTACTTTAATCAAAGAATTCACTTTAGGAATGTACTGAAACCTGCACTGCATAGTTTTTGAACTTCATTTCTTCAGGTAACCTATGCTGGGCACGGTTACCCATGCCTGCCATGGAATCCATGTGTGTAGCAGAGGATTCTGGGAAGTAACTTAGGATACAAACTCAGTTCCTGTGGCCAGACTTGTAGGATCTCACCATTGTGTTGGTTGAGCAAAATGTGTGCCCCCAGCTGTGCATTTCAGAGGTCAATGACTTTCTACCATCTACCAATCGAACATAGGTTAGACCCAGTCAGAACACTGACTGGCATCTTTGTCTGGCAAGCAGTCCCTGCAGGCTTTTAGGTCCCAGAAGAATGCATTTACTCTTTGGGAGGCTGAGATAACACAAAGCAATCATGTACACAGTATGTGACATTATTTACTAGCTGTTGTTGCTTTGCAATTTTGCTCAGCTCAGAATTCACATTGTTAACCTCAGGTGCATTGTGTTTCATAAGCCTAAAAAATGCATTTCATTTTCATAAATGGGGAATGGATTGGGGAAAAGTTGCTTTTTAAAAGGTGGAATGCATTTTGAATTTGACTGCAAGGGAAAGGTAACCCAGAAGTTTACAGAAAGGAGAAAGGTGCTGATGAACAGGAGGTTACAGGATCGACATCTGTGCTTCCCTGTGGTGGGTGATGGTTGCAAAATGCCAATTATATAATGAGCAAGAGAAAAGCAAACGATCTAATCGTCTATTAAAATATTTCCAAGCGATGAAATTAATACAATTCCCTCCTCATAATTTACTTGCTTCTGTACAAAAATTAGCATAGATAAATAAATTTTAAGAGAGGGAAAAAATATTTTCCATTAAAATGTGATAATGGCAATATAAAAAGATGCACCAGCATATGAATCTGACTGTATTAATTCATTCCCGTGTAACTGACAACATACAGCCCTTGGCATCCCACGAAGCAATATAGCAGTCCAGAATTAATATACTTTGTGTGATGCTCATAGCTCCTCCATATCTTCTTGCAAAACTGTTACTTTCTGGTGGCTGGATGTTAAATATTAAAAAAGCTCTTCCAATTACATGAAACTGATACAGTTAGAAAACTGTACAAGTCCTACAGGCAATGAATGAGCTTCATAGGTTTATTTCAAGCCTCTGATTTTGCTGGGGTAAATCACTCCAGTGCTATATAGGTGCTGTGGAAATACTCAAATAATTGCAGTTTTACATCTTGTAATTCGGTTTTTGATCTATCTCTGTCGACCATCTATCCATCCCTCCATCCAGTGTTAATTTCATTTTTAACAAATTGTAGCCTCGGGAACCCTGAGGTTGAATGGCGGAATGCAAATTGATTAAATAGATAAAGCATGCAGGCCCTATCAAGTTTAACAGTGATATAGAGAAAAAAGAAAGGTACAGTGCTGATTTCAAGTGTGAGGCCAGGGACAACAGTGGTGTTTAAATCAGCCTTCAATTTGGTGATACAAACTCTTCTCAGTCCATTTGCAAAACTGGCATGTAGCAAGTCCACACTGCAGCTTATAAATCTCCCATAACCTTTCATTTTTATGTATTCTTCATTGGTGAAATATTCTCTGTCTCTGAATTGCTCAGATCCTGCCTTCCCATACATACAGTATGGACATATGCCAAAGAGGTAAGAAGATGGAAGTTTTCATGTCCAGTGCTTCATCTGAATCCTTGGATGAGGATGGATGCTGCTCCAAACATTGAAACTCTGCTTGTGGGAAGCAGCAACAGGACCCCAGTTGAAGCCTGCCCCATCTAGCATAGGCAAGGCAGTCGCTGGGCCTGCTTCAGACCAAACAGACCTTGCTGACAGTAGACCAAGGATGGGGCAGCTCCATTGAGAAAAGGCACAGCTGCACCGTTCTGCCTGACTTCAAGAGAAACACTTTCAGCAGAGGGAATGACGTCAAGAGAGACCATGTAATCTACCCTAACCCATTTCCTGTTGTTGTAAACAGCAGACCTCTTCTGGCAACCTCTTGACTTCCAGTTCATGATTATGACCTTCTATTGACTGACCCTTGAAACCTGATATCTCCTTGTAAGTTGCCTCTACCTTATCACTGCTGTATGAATGGTGTGGCCATGGGTGTGGGCTTATGCTTCTTTGCTGCCACCCTCTCTGGATAGGACAGAAGTAGTTCTGCCCAAGCACCGACATGCCTGGTGATCTTGCACTCTTCCAGCCTCTCTGTCAAAGAGAAAGAGCCACCTTGGCTGGCACACTGGTCCAGCATAAGTCCTACATCCCTTCTGGATCCATTTTCACACTGAGTGGAACAGAAAAGGCCCAGTCCCCTGCTAGGCCATTTCAACTTCATTGGACTGAGAGTGTAATCTGGTATAGGCAGACAAAATGGCTGCCCGTCAAAATCACTTCCTGGAGGCCCAGGACTCAAGAACAAGACACAGGATTGCTCATAAGAAGTTCCTCTTTTTATTTTATTGCTGATAACAGAAAGTGAAGCATCAATAAGAAATTAGGGTATATCTGTTAGTATGTTATTGCAAGCGTACATAGCTTCAGCATAAAAGGGGTTGATTTTCTGTGTATATTAGAGTTGCAGTATGGAAATTGTTGATTGGTTAATTCTGCTGTAACAGTTTGTGTATCACATGCTGTCTCCCTGTTCAAGCTAATAGTAGATTGGTGGACTCTAGCATCTTTAGATGTGTATATCTGATGTAAATAAGCCTCACAAGTTATAGATAAGTAAAGTTATGTTGAACAAAGCAAGAAATTGTATGCTTCAAGTCTGTTCTTCAACAAGCTCTCTACTAAACTATAGCTTTCTTAGTGCGAAGTAAAGCAACAATATCAGTTTCTCAAGCTCCCTCCCTTTGCCAAGGCCTCCTAATGAGATAGTGGGTGCCTCCAGAAATAAATAAAAATGCCAATCTAACCTTTGTCCAGACTAAAGAAGCTTCAAAGGGCAAACATTGTCCCCATTGTTCTCCCAATGCTCCTAAGCAAGAGACGGCTCTTCTGACCATACAGTCAGCCTCCCCCTCTGAGAGAGGCCCACTGCTCTCTTAGAAGCCTGTTGGTTCCTTGTGAGGGAAAGGTATCATTAGAATTCATGAGAACATCCTGGAAGAAGGAAAATCCGAAGCCGATGCTAGGTAAGTCAGAGCTTTCAAATGTGCAGCATCAGGCTTTCCTTTGCATGGACACTGGGGCATTCGAAAATCTGTCTTCAAGGGAAGCAAGATTTTGTTGCAGTGAAAGGGAAGAAGTGAAAGTTCTTCATCAGCTTTGAAAAGAGCAAATTATAGGCTCTCCTTTTTCTACCAGAATGGCTGCGGAGGTGCGGCCTGGCTGGGCTATGCCTTAGCTGAATCTGTTTGGGGGCACAATCCCCTCACCCCGACAGTACCCTGAGTTTGCCCTCAGCACTACACAACTCCAAACACACCCCGTTGCCGCTACTGATTGACAGAACTTTATCCTATTTGAATGCAGGTGGTGTTGATGTAATCAATAGTGGTGGAGAACTAAAGAGTTGTTTAAAGGAGACTTGGGGAGATAACATAAAAGGTGTGAGCATGGCAGCCTGAACTGAGGATGATCTGACTGATTATCAGGGATTGGGTGTGAACAGGATTAGGATGGCTTCAGTTCAGTCTCTTAATGGGACAACCTGGATCAGCTAGGTGTGATCATGGCCTACCTGCATCCCAATCTAGGCACCTATTTTGACTGCCTCAACTGGTGACACTGTCCAAAGCTTACACAATATTCTAGTGGGGGCATGGTCTCTCCTGTTGCATGCCAGTTGTGTGGAAGGTGAAGACCAAAAGAGTGCCAGGCCATGCACTATCCTGTTCTAGCGGGGAGTGCAGAGAGGCCCCAGGTCTCCAGTTGGGCACAGGTCAAAACGAATTTCAGTACCTTTTTGTTTCTAATATGTTAATTTGTGCAGGAACATTTCTAGCTATTTCTGAGCTGGCATTTGTCTACAACTTCTGAATTCTGATATATTCTCATCATATGTGTATAAAGATACCACACACTTGACAATCATGCCTATAGGTGAGGGATTTCTTTCTTTCTTTTTGGTGGTAGGGTAGAATTGGTATAGGATTCTATTCCATCTATACAGCCATTTAAAAAATAGTTCCTTGATTTTAGGGTCTGTATTCCACTTGTGATAATTTATTCCCAAACTGTGTCTATGAACTTTGACTTGAGATTTGCTTCCCAGCTGTTACTAAAGAGATATGACCTATTATTTGTGCATATATTATAGAAGCTGTACCTTCTGGCAAATGCTTATGCCTAAGTAGAGATTTTTGAATGTAGTAAGTGGTCTAGTTATTGCTGATTGGAGAGCACTCACAAGAGCGGGTGTAGGCAGCAAGCCAGGGATTGATGAGTTGATATAAAATGGATTGGAAAACAACTGAACACTTTTGAATCAGAAACACTCAGTTGTTTTCCGGCTGTTGTTAGAAAGATAGCCGCCACAGTACTGTGTGTATTTGCTTGTTCTAGCTTTTCTCTGTGTTGTGTTCTGCTGTGAAAGGAGGGGATAGCTGTAACAGGGATTAATGGGAAACGTGGATTCCACTTTGCCCCTTTTCCAGGTCATACAGGTGGTTTTTGAGAAGTAGTTTGTTATTTCCTGTAAGTAGGAGCTGAGAACTTGAAACCAAAGAGCCGGTTCAGCACAGGGTCTCTAACAGTTCTATTTCTGTCCATTTTCTTTTAAGATGTTCCTGGTATTAATGCTGGGGAAATCTTGGGTGACAAAGGTGGAGGTTTGGGAGGCCTCATATCCTGGGCTGTTAATCATTTTTTGGGGAAGTCAGATTTATTTTGCTGCAAAAATAAATGCATCTATTTTTTTCTCCCTATGTTTTTGTATGTTTTGTGGAGTAGCAAGCGGTTAACGTGAAATTTAAAAAGTTGTTTTAGGAATGATCTTCATCTTGTGGGCAAAGGAGATAATTTCTTAGCTCTCCAGGATTTAATTTCTGTAAACAGTTCTTTTAACCTAGGAATCTATCATTATATTACGTTATTTAGTCTATGTCTCTTGGAATTATAATCCCTAAGTACTTCAGTTTTCTATTTTGAATTTTCAGACCTGAAATGTTTTTGTATAGCTAGTTATTCTCTTTTGGAAATAAATCTAAATAAAATGTTTGACTTGTGAAAATTGACTTTTGAGGCCAGAGATTTGCCAAAAACTATCTAGTGGTGTCAAGAGTTCCTGAATCATTTGTTGGGGAATTTGGGAAAAAGGAGCATGTCAATCATTCAGTCAGTCTCATGTTGATTACAGGAGAAAGATTCAGTTATTGGAATATATATATATATATAAATACAACATAAAACAAAGCTTCACACACACACACAGGTGCACTGAGGTTGCAGTCATATCTTAATTTTAAATCTGCTTCAGACCTTCTTCAGTTTCACCTGGCCACGCCTACAAATCTATTTTCATACCTTCTCTGGATTAAAATCTGAGGAAAGAGACTGTCCTTTTACCAGATTTTGTCAGCACTGAGGCCATTTGACCTCATTAGCATAGATTGATTTTTCAAGGTTTGGTTGGGGCTAGGGATGCACACAAATATTTGTAACGTTCAAAATTTGTATGAATTCAGCCAAATTCGAACATTCAAATTTGAAATGAATGTTGACACATTCAAAGATTGGCATTCAAATTTGTATTTAATATTTGCATCAAATTCGAATCCTACTACATTAGAAGGGGATCTATTCAAATGAATATGAATTTTCTTGCATTCAATTTGATAAAAATTTGAGAAAGCCCAGGAAAGCGCATGTTAAGTGGGAATTGTAGATGTTTCCAGACTAGAGTTTTTCTTTTTTCTTTTTTTATTGCAGAAGTTACGGGAAACTACAAAACAAGAGAGAAAAAGTAATAATAATGAATACATTGTTTATTACAGTTTCAAAACAAACACAGAAATCCTTGGTTCAGTATACATAATATATCGTATTACCATTATTTTTCTCATCTTTTTATTTCCACTTGTTAAAATCTGAGCCTAGCTTTTTATTGACAAACTCTGTATCTTTATCATTTATATTATCTTTTTTATTTTAATATATTTAACCTTTATAATTTTAAATGACACTTTCAAACATAGAAAATTATAATTTACACTGCTTAAATATTTTGGACACCTTGCATTATTTTCAGTACATTTTATACCACACCACCACCTTCAAATTCAATATTAAATTATTTTTCATCTTTCCCTGTCCACATCCCTATGCCCAACCCCAACTGACCCTTCTCATTTATAATTCCAAAGTATATATTCCTTTCGTTTGTCTAATCTTTCTTCAACAGCCAAAGGCATGCAAGGAAACAGGCCATTGCCCTGGTTCTGTAATGTGTTGTATGCCAGCCATATAATTAAGGATGTGAGGCCATTTCAGGCTTTGAAGAATCACCATAAGCTTCTTTTTCAAATTCCAAAAACCACAGTGCTAGGGATTACATGTGATGAATCACCCTCTGCTTCAAATACTGTTATCTTCTTTCTCCTATTATAATTCATAATCATGTCTCATATTTATTTTTTTCTTTATTAATTTTTTATATTGAATTATGTGCGTGTGTGTAAATTCTTTTGTTCTCTTTCTTATTTTCATATTTTTAAAAGGCTCTTTCAGGTTTATTGTTTTCTTTCAAACTGGTTCTATTTATTCTTTAAATTATCATATTTTTACTTCATTCCCCCTTTCCTTCCTTCCTCTCTCCTTCCTTTCCACCTTTCCTTCCCCCTCAACTCCTACTTCTATTCTATGAATTTTTACAAAAATCTTTTAACTTTATACACTATCTAAATTTCAAAAATATCCAGTGTAATATGAACACATAATCTTATTTTTCAATTCTATCTACTTATTAGTTTCATCGGCTCATAAAAACCAAATGATTTATACTCATAAACTAACACATAAAATTATGATATTCTTAATAATACAGTAATTACTATAATCCTTTAAATAATTATTAATTAATTAAGCATAGTCTCATTCTATATCAATGAAACATTTTCAAAATTATTTTCATTACAGTTATCATAAATCAAATGTATATTCTACAATAACATATTAATACTCAACTTAAGAACATTCCAAACCACATCACAAGTCACTATTTTCTTTCATTTCTTTTCCATCAAGTTGAATAATTTTCTCTAAAATAGCTTCCCCAAGTAAAAGCAGACGTATGAGAAAAGAAGAGGATGAAAGGAGAGAACTTTACTTCAATGGAATTCAGTTTTAGACAAGGAATTTTCAACTGTGTCTATTACTGCAGTGTTTTGTTCAACAATATAAATAATTTGTTGACTTCCAAAACAGTCTGCTAAGGACCAAAAAACAGCCCAAAACTGTAAATATCTTTAAAAATAATCTTCAGTAAAAATCAGAGGAAAAAGGGATGGGGAGACGAAAGAGAGTTACACTAGCAGTGTCTTCTTTCTTCGAAGTAGAAGAGCTTGGAATTCCAAAACTTATTATTTTAGATAAAGTTCATGGTTTTCTTTTTCTTCTGATTAGGTAAGAACAAGCTTAACTATTTCTACTTATCAAAGGGTTTTGAACAAAATTAAGGGATGACTAGGATGAAAGGAAAAGGAAAAAAGTGTGAAAAAGAAAAAAATACAGGAAAAAAGCATATAAGGCAAGCAGACTATTATTAATTACCTCACCATATTGATTCACTCATAGCATTTCCCAAACCAGTGGAAATCTGTCAATGGAAAATCTTGATCCTTGTTTTTTAAAAGAAGGATTTTTGTCATTTAGACATGATGTCTTGCCTCCTATGTCTCTCCCGAATACCATACATAGCAAGGGAAAGACAGAGGTGCAAAAATCTCCATTATATCCATGCCAAAACAAAACCACAAAGAATGTGTGATATTCCCTCCAGGAAATAGTGGGCACTGCATTAAGGTCTCTGACCATGATGATAATCCCATGTACATGTAGAAATTCCCATGTAGAAAATTATTTTAGTTGCTATTCAGTGCACACACAGGAAGTCAGTATAAGCCCTAATTAGGCCCCTTTAAGGTCTGCATTTACCCAAATACAATTGAGGTGAAAGGTGGGGAATAAAATTATTGTGACCCCTCAGGATTTTGGTGTTCTGTAGTCTTTGTAGGTTATCAGAAAGTGTGGGTGTTTTAAGTTTGGTGTTTATCTTAGTGCAATGCATTTCTTGTTATTCTGTTTTTATACTGTAACTGTAAAGGCAAGAAGGGATGCGGGAGCATTAAGGGGAAATAGTTTAAAGTGTGGTCTCTCTCTTTTTAAAGCAAACTCTACAAGGTCCTATGCATAGACAAGTAGAGAGAAGAAAGGGAGGGAGGGGGAGGGAGGGAGGAGGGGGAGGAGTTGGCTTTTCTGCCCTGCTTTTCTCACCCATTTAAGTGGCTGACAAAAGTTTCTGTTCTTCTCCCCACAACAGACACCCTGTGAGGTAGGTGGGGCTGTGCAAGCTCAGAAAGGGAGCTGTGACTAGCCCAAGGTCACCCAACTGGCTTCATGGAGGAGTGCAGAATAAAACCCAGTGAGTCCCAGATAAGAAGCCAGCACCCTAACTGCAAGACCAAATTGGTTCACAGGAAGGATCAAAATTCAACAGAGAACTTTTACGATGCCAAAGCAGCTCACAGCACCATTTCTGTTTGGGTGTTTAAATGGCCATCTAAAGACAGAGTGAACTCTTTTACTGTGATTTGCTGATACAGTATTATAATTTCTTCAACTGCTGTCCTATTCATAATATTATTTCTCGGGAGCAAACAATATTGATTATAAGACTTACGGGATACAGAAATAAATGAAAGCTGATGCTAATGAAGAGCTCTATAGTCTTGAAGTGCAGAAGTGAATCTGAAGCAAGAGTTCATCTTTTCTGGCATTGGAACATCAGGTGTATAAGTCATTTTATCTAACCTGAAGGAAGTTTGTTTCTGTATTATAAAAATCCTGTTGGATACTTCTGAATGATGAGGTTTTGGAGGTTGCCCTAGCCGTAATTCCATGTTCATAGAGTTCCAAAGGTATTCTGATTCTTCCTTTGTGTTAGGTCTTAGTCACTGCCCACTATAATAGATTAATAAAACACGCACAAAGTCCTGTTGATAGTGGATCCTGGCAGCTTGGAGGTTGGAAGTGATTGCATGGAAAATCCTATAGAGACAGATCCTGAGCACGGCCAGGATCCCCAGTGAAAATGCCCAGCGAGATATGAAGGGAAAACACAGCTGACAGGAACAAAAGAAAATACCCCTTTCACTTTGGAGACTTTAAAGAAAGTGGGATTATTGCAAAAAGAAAGAAACAGATGGCCATCATATGTTCTGTTTCCCCAACAGCAAGGCTGATTAAATGATTTCACAGTGATCCAGGGAGCTCAGTTTCTTACAAAGAAGACAAACATGAGGAAAAGAGAAAATAATAAGAAAAAATGCAGGGGGCTTGTTAGCCCATACTGTTCTAGGGGAGGTTCAGAACAGAATAGTTAATAGCATCCTGGATTTGAAGAAAAGTCTTGCTCTGAAAGTATAGATAAGGATAAGAAAGACATTGCCATTGTTTTAGGACTGACCTTCATCCATTTGCCCATTGATCTCACTGTTATTTGCCATTCAACTTTTCTTGGTCACCTTCTACTGCAGATTCAGACTGGGGGGCGGGGGGTGTTATTCATGCTTACCAACCTAGTATTGAGCAGAGGGTTGGAATCGATGACACTTGAAGTTCTTTCCAACTCTGAAATTCTATGATTCTATGATAGTATGGCATAAGAAGCCCAGCACAGTGACAGGTGCCTGTGGCCTGTTGGTGGTTGACTAAATCCCCTCCTTGGCTTTGATTTCATTGGGTGAATCATTTCAGATGGCACACTGTAGCCTGCACATAGCCTGCGTCCACAGACACAGTAGTCTCTTGAGTCAGTGTTGACCGTGTTACCATGCTGCAGGTCGTCATCATTGCAAAACAAAATGATCTTGGTCTTGCTCCTTGCACAATGCACTTTAGGCACCCTTGTTGGGTCCCTTGGGTGCTACCACCTCTCTCCAGAATTGTTAGCAAGGAAGTTGGATCTGTAGGCTGGCTAGCCTAGGAGCCTGCAAAGGTGTCTGGGACTTGCAGTAGAGACATGACCTCACCATTTCAAAGGTATTTGAGAATAATGGAATTGGGATTAGAAGGTATCAAAAGGTTACATCATTTTGCACTCTGCTCAAATAAGGAATTGATGAATAAGCATTTCCATAATTTCCCATGAACATTAATTTTTCTTTAGTTCAGGTTTTCCCTTAGCAAGCATTAAGTGGTGAGGTCAGATTTTGCTTTCTGTAAATTCCCTTCTCCTGAATATGAGGGAGCTAATTTTTTTTTTGTCTTCCTGTTAATAGTTATTTCTGCTGATGCAGCAACATTTTAAGATAAGCAAGTGTGTGGGTCTGTGAATAATGTAAAGCAGATTGCAAAGTGACAAAAGCATATTTAAGTAATCATCACTCAGGCATTCCTGTGGATGGCAGTATCCTGGGAATTCAAGAACATAAGAATATAAGAGAGGCCCTGTTGGATCAGGCCACAGCACATCCAGTCCGGCATCCTGTTGCACACAGTGGCCTGCCAAATGCTCACGGGCATCTCAAACAGAGACAAGGACAAACCTTTTCCTGCTCTTGAATCCCAGCAAATGGCATCCTGCTTGCCCCCCTCCCACCTGAAAGAGGTACTTAGGCATCCATTCTAGTAGCCATTGATATATCTGTCATCCATAAATTCATCCATAAGAAGCAACTGCAAAATCTGAAGATGTTCGCCAGTAGCTTCTCACTCCTCCCACCAGACACAGAAGGCAATGGAAGGCTTTTACCAGCATCTGCTTCTCTGATTGTTCCTCTGGAAAGTACCCTATGATACCCAACAACCCAGCCACTTCCCTTTGTTTTTCCTCTTGCACTTGACTAGTATTTGGATTCTTTTTGAGAGGAACAATCATGGAAGCAGCAGCAGACAGGCACAGGAAAACATTTACTATTACAGGAAATCCAGCATTATCTCAGGACTTTATTGGGCTTGCCACAGATATGTCCCAATATAGTCCTGGGAGAATCGTAGGTTTTAACCCACATCTGGAGGCACCCTTAAAGTATCAGTAGATACTTTTTTCAGATGTAGTGACCAAAACTGGTCATGGTATACTGCTCCAATTTGCTTAAGAATATTATAATATTGGCAGTTTTCTTTAAAAAAACCATTTTATATTTTACTTTCTGATGCCTTATTGCTTACCTTTCTTTCTTGAAGTTATTACATGGCTGCATTGTACATTGTCAGAACTTGAGCAGTGCAAGTGGGTGGTGTGGATGCTGCAATATTGGCCCCTCAGACTTGAACAGTATCTGTGAATGCAGCCTGTTGGCATGGCCAGGGCAGGCCCAAGCTTCTCTCCAACCAGAGCCTCACAATCCCATGGAGACATGGCCTACATCTTTTAAGGCTAGGACATTGCATTGATTAATGAAGGGGCCTGTTTGCACTTACCTTAACAGAGTGATTGCAGACACTCCAGGGATGTCCATCCATGCCCTGTATACATGGTCCTTGAGCTGTGGACAACTAAAAACCTGCCCACAACTTGTCTGGGAATAGCATTCAAACTCTCTTCCAGATATGAATGCTGTGAATAGGCATGGAGGCATGGCTATGGCTGCTCAGTTGTATACTGTATGCTAGTCACCATGGCAGTCTCCTGGCATGCACTGGATGTTGCCATAGCCATGGCCATGGTGAGGTGGCCAGGCTGGACCATGGCATCTGCATCAGCCAGGGAGTGCACCAACAGTTGAAGTGTGGATATGTCCCTGTGCATCTGATCAGTACCTGAGTGAGGTGGTATTGTTTAAGTGTGAACAGATCCTAGAGCCATTTAATGCCTGCTTTATGATGGACCTTTGAAGATAAGGGCAGCATGACTGAAGTAAAACAAAGTCCCCACCCCATCCATATGTGCCTAGAGGGCTGTGTTAGACGGGAAAAACATTTATTATATTTTAAAACATACTAGAAGAAAACAATCATTATCGAGTTTTGCAAAAAGTCAAATTTAATCAGCTCATTAACCAAGCATGTAAAAGGCAGCTCAGTTGACAGCCTTCTCTTACGGTCACTGCGTGTATTAACATTTCACCTTATATATTTCTGGTAATGATCCTGCACAAGTGAATGTTTTCCCCTGCTCTCTCTTTTCTCTCTCTCTCTGTCGGTGAATAGATCACTGCAGAGATGCTGAAGTCCAGATCCCTTTGTAATGTATTTCTAATACAGCTTCACAAATGGAAAAATCTCCTTTATCGAGGTGGCACAAACGATATCAAAAAGCAGCAAGTGCTTGTCTCCCATAAAATATTTCCCACATGTCTCTGCAGCCTTAAATAAAAAAGAAAACACTTTTTTCTTCTTTCCATAAATGATGCATAGGGAAATCCTTTGTTTTCAGTCATGGCTTTCACATAAAGAAAGGTCGGTATAGCCAACTTTTCCTGACACTCTTATTTGTTTGAAGGCCAAGGGTATGCTGAATTTGGTCTTGATGTGCTATGCTTTGAACAGACGAACTTCAAAGGCACTTTTAACAGTCAAAATGCTGTTTAGAGACTAATCTGTACGAAGCCATTTGGCCCACTCAGATATCTTTCTAAAGACCATATGCTGTATATCCAAGGTACAAGTGATCTAGCATCCGTAGAAGAATTCTACCAAGCAGCAAGCATAATAGGTCTACTGGAATGGGCTAACCATCCTTCAGTGGAATAGTGACTACCTTCTACTTGGCCATGTTTATGATATTTCTCAGTTAAAACCTGCATCAGACGAGGGGCCTTTCTGCGCTTACTTGTTAATCCGTATCATGGAGCTAATTAGTACATGTTATCTGTACGGGACTAGTCAGATTAGTCAATTGCAGACCCAATTAATGTGATCTGTGTCTGTGCTATCACTCTCTGATGTGGATCAAGAGGCGTCTGCATGTAGAATGGATCTAGGAAGAACATGGGTGTGGAGTCAAGTGATATGCACAGTTACATGACTGCAAAGACATCTTCCTCTGCAACATTATGTCTCCACATTGCTTTCAAAGGCACTTTGTCCCTGCTACTGGAAGCAGTGTTCACTGGATGGGGATGTGGGCCAATTGCACTGGGGGCTGAAGGTGTTGTGGGCCAACTGCATCATGATTAGGGCAGTCCTTACAGTGGTGGTTTACATCCACTGAGGTGGAAAACAGCCAAGGAATCTGTATTGCATTGTTCCTTAGCAGGCATTTGGTATTCAAAAATCCAGTGGATGCAGTTGCCTGTTCCTGCAGTTGATCTGGATCTAGCTAATTTGGATTCACTAATACTGATGAAGCAAGGTAAGTGAAGAAAAGGCCTTGGATTACAGATAATGGAGGCAAACTCTTCTTAATTATTTGTTTAGAAAAGTTAAAATTACAAAGATTGCACAACAGCTATAACCAACTTCCTGGCTGAAGTCCATTTTTGAAACGCTATAGTTAGTATCGTCTAGTTAAGATGAAATGGATGAGTTCAGAAAGGCAATTCTGCTCAAAGATTCAAAGCACTTCATGTGCCCATAATTTCACTGAGCAACTGTGATGGCAGTGCAAAGTTGTTTGGAAATGGTGTGTGCTGAAGTGGAAGCTTCCAAGCATTAATGGACAATGTTTTATTCTGGTTGTCATTCATATGATTACACTGATGTGTTATCTAGTCTGCTGTTACTATATCCAAAAGTTTTTTAAAAATCTCAAAACACAAAACAAAATTTGAATCTACACCTATACCCATCAATAGCAGGGATGTGCACAATTTGTTTGTGTTCACTTCAAAGCAAATGCAACAGTTTCAGACATGGTGACATTCACATTTGCAGAGGATGCAGATCTAGCTGAGTGCCACTGGTGAATGTGGCCAGCCACCAGAGGCCTTTTCACAGTATGGCCTCTAGTGCATAATTAGTGCACCTCTGAAGATCATATGCACATCGAGTAGGGGCTTACAGCCTACAAGTGTGCCCTTCCTCCCCAGAAGTGCACTAATCATTGATTAGGTGTGGAGCACAAAATCATGCTCAACACCTTTACCAATGTTTACCTAACACTTACCTGAAGTGTCCAGCAGGCATGACCATTCACTCTTGCCAGCACTCTGGGGTCATTTGAGGTGCATGCAAGAGCGCTGGCACCTCGGAAGAGCATAGTCATGACTGTGTGTGTACGTAGTGTACACATCATCAAGGTGACAGCGCTGACGCACTCACAGTCATGGAGGTGCTGCTGCCAAAATGGTGGTGCCCAGAGGAGGACCGAGCCCTGGGATCGAATAAGGTGAGTATCTGTTCCTGAGAGGAGGGAGTGGGTAAAGTTGGCTTGTCAACGCTGGGTCATCGGCTCCTTTCCCATCCAGTAGACGAGAAGGGTAGTGCAAAAACGCCTCATGATTCAAATCATGTGATTGCCTGTCACCAGTTGCAGATAAGATTTGAATGTATAGAGTCGAATCTGTACATTTGAATCATATCTGGAAGTGCTGCCACCTGATCACATGATGCAGATCCTGGCAGTTGGCCACTTTTGCCAGCAGCACTCAGTCGGATCTGAATCCTCTGTGGAGGTGACAGGGCAGCCGCTTGATATCTGTGCTGCTGAGGCAGCGCTGCCACCTGAAGACTGCCAGGCCAGCAGCAGGTCCTCACATTTGCAAATATCTCAAAAGCTTCGAATGAACACACAAAATATTTTGCTTCGCATTCCAACGTCAAGCTTCAAAACGTAGCTAACATTCAATTCAAATGTGAATGTTCAAATTCATACAATTTTATACAAATTGTGAATGTGACAAATATTTGTGCACATCCCTAATCGACAGTGGGCTCAGTTCCTGTAATGAGGTAGTTGGTATGGACAAAAGGTGATCCATAGTTCATCTCTGAGGATGAATGGTGTTTTGATCCACTGAGGATAATCATTCAACACCATCAACAGTGGAGTGGGGCCACCGCTTACAGCTAGGTTCTTTCCCACTGACTCCTGTCCCTCCCATTAGACAGAGTATAATCCACTGACCAGTTAAGTGGGGCCTCTTCTGTTATGACACTAGGTTGGATTCTTACACTATTTGGATTATTGTGGCTGTGGTGGGGGGACATCTATCCAACATCTCCCATGCAATTCTCTTTGGTAAACAATATTGCACTGACACAGAAACTGGCCACTCAAACATGGTTTTCAGTTGTTATTCTTTTGCCAAGATAACAGTGTCCATTACCCAGTAAGGCCCCATAATGCACTTCGTGCAACTCGTTTTCCCCTGCGTAACATATTTCCCCCTTTCCTGAGACTACTGATTATTTCTGACCCCCATATAAATTTTGTAAGAATCACACGGCATTTTTTTGTTTGTCAGAAATAGATATTTCCCAAGGGCTTTGGTACATTTCTAGAACAAAGCCTGCCAGGTGCTCCAGTGCATTATTGACTGAAAACTTTCACAAACTGCAGCCATCTTTTGTTTTCTATTGGGATGGTACCTCGGATTATCATTGTTCAGAAGATAAAGGCATATAAAGCTTAAATAAAGAGGAATAAAACTGATAGGGATATATATATGTAGATTCCCCATGTTCCTATTTTGTTTGCATGCTTGGGCCCAACACCCTTTCCCCAACTAGCATAGAAATTGTCCCATTATTATATAGTCCTGGTTTAAGCTTTCCCTCTTGTGGCTTGGCTATCTGGACTCTGCAGCTGGTACTTCTCCAGTCTTCATGTAATTGTTCCCATTCTTGCTCGTAATGAATGCATACAGCAAGACTTCTCTTTTTATTTGGGGTGGGGCTATTCACATTATTTCAGTATGAATTTTTAAATGGCTGCAAGATTCTGGGAAAGAGCCGCTGCAAAACAGCCGTGCATAAACCATGGACAAGAGGGTTTCTGCTATACTAAATCTCTGAGAAGCATTTGCTTTCAGTCTGCAAGATGTCTCTGTGAATATATAACCCCATCCCCACAGTCATTCTACAGGCAGAACTCTGAAAACTGGGCAAAAAGCAAGTTGATAAGTAACAGCTGACTCTACTGACAACTCCTCTCTTGCTAGGCATCCAGCTGAAGATGTTGCTAAAGACATAAAGGAGATGGGTATTTCCCTCTTAGCAGTCTCAGCTCAGGCCACACTCAGCTTGCCCTGGACAGTTTTGTGCTCCCAAAGCATGTTGAATATAGGTCTGTCATTCCTGAACACTGAAATCCTGTCTTTTCTCTAGACAAGCTCCTCAAGATATCCTTTAAGAATAAGGTGTGAGTGTGGTATGAAGACAAGATTCTGAAGTTGAATGGGGCCACATTGGCTTAAATTCTGAGTTATCAACTAAAGTCAGTTGAGAAAATAACAAGTGTTAGTCCTCTCTTTTTATTTTGTTTTGAAAGATCAGGACTCAGAATATGTAATGAAGAACAAGAGCGTTTTCTGCACTTACCTCCATTTCAATCTGGATCAGTGGATCCAGATTCACCAGGCCCACTGATCCAGATAGTGTAGAGGTGTCAGCCAGATCAGCAGTGTTTGCACTGGTGGCACTGATCTAGCCCATGAATGCCTCCCCATAGCTGCATCGCTTGCATGAGCTTTGCAGTCATCTCCCCACCTCAGCCTTGTGGCTTTAGGAGATGTTTTTCAGTGGCCTGCTATGGCTGCTATAGTTCTGGATCATGGAGATGCAATCTGCATGCCTCTCATGATCCTGAACAAGTCCCTTAGTCCTCTCGTGGGTCTGATTAAATGGGTACACAAGAAATCTTTGGGAAGTTTGGACTTTGCTTCCTGTCTTTGAGAAGCAAAGGGCAAACTTGCCTATGTTTGGACTAAGCATCCACCCTAGTCCATGTGAATCCTCCCCAACATGACCGGATACCTACAGCGGGTACAAATGGGAGTCTGGGCACTGCCATTTTGCAGCCTTGCTGCTGATCCTGGGGCAGCTGTGACATGACACTAGGGATGTGCATAGATATTCAAAAATTCAAAAATCTGATTTGAATTTGACAAATATCGACATTCAAATTCAAATCGGATTTTCAAGAATCTCAGTTTTTGAATTGGAACGGATTTCGGATTCTTGAAAATCCAATATGGATTTTTGAATAACTCAACTGAATAGAATATCACATATCACATCCGAATATCATGTTTATTTGCACTTATAATACAGGATGCAAACGGGATGCAAATAGGATAAAAACGGGATGCAGGCAAATTCAAAAATTGGATATGAATGTTGCCTACATTTGTATTTTTGAGTTCAAATCAAACCTCCAAAAGTATGGATTCATGCACACTCCTACACAACACTCACATGCTCTTGCATAGCATGGCACATGACCATGTGGCACACCTTCCAAAACCTAACCAGTCATGTTATGTTAAGGTTAGGGTGCTTGTGGTGCACAATTTCATGCACCACCCCTGGCATGCAATTAGGCAACCTCTGGGCAGGCTGGGGGCATTTGTAGTCTGTAAACACCTCCTGAAAATGCAGTGTTGACTAGTTGCTTACTATCGGTCAAAGTACGAATTCATCTCGGTTATGGGTATATTAGATTTTGCTGCACCTTATGCCCAACATCCTATGTGCAAGAAAAGTACAAAATGATTAACTTCAGACATGTTACTGTTGTTAAGTTTCCTTTCCCATGCTAATAGTCACAAATGACTCTACTAAATTTTGAGTAGTAAATTTACCAAATGAGGATAAAGCAGAGGAGGCAACCAAGACTCCAGCTTGACCCCAAAGAAACAGTGGTTTCGTTGCCAATTGTTATTTTTTCAGTTATTTGCAATAAGAGCTATGAATTGGGGTGGGAGTTGCTCAATTTTGTCCCCCCAAAATAATCATCTTTGCAATTATTTTACAGTCCAGTCTTTTTTGTTTTTACTGAATTCAAAAGGTTTTAAAAAGCTAGAATTGCTTCTTCCTCTCTGCTTCTACAGCTAAATCTTCTGATTGTTATCTTGTTTTGATTACTGTTATCTTCTTGTCACTCCCCCCCCCCATTCAGCCAGTGAATTTAAATTACTTCAGCCAGAATCATCTTCTTCCCTATTGCTTTCTTCAGAGGCTTTTAAGTATCTGTGAAGAGTAGATGTGTGGTAGTGGGACTGGTTGGGAGGAGAGCAAGTCCTTTGCAAGGAAGTGGTGCTAGGGTACAGAAGAGACTGGATAGAGCTACTAATGGTGGGAGAATCGCAGTTAAGGCTGCAGTTCTATTAAGATTCACATGAAAACTGAAACCTAGTGGATAGTGCACATGTTAGCTAATTTATTAAAAGGAACATGTATATATAAAAAAGGAAGGAATGGACTCACACTATGAACTCATGGGTGCCATGGAAGGCTGCTCACATTGTCCTTAGACCAGTCATTCCATCTTACTCATTTTTCTCTTCAGAATTTTGTAACCTGGATTGCTGTGTGATTTTAGCATGTCACAGCACAAAACCAAGATGTATAAATGGGCTAAGAAAAAAATTGTTAATGTAGCACAAACCACAAGCAAGTCCAGTGCAAAAACCTTGGGTGATGTAAATATTATGCATTGTTCCAGGTTTTGCACACAAAAAAGCACACATGTGATTGCACTAGGACAGAGGCGAAGAAAGAACAAGTGTTTCTGAGATCATCTTCTATTATTTTCATTTTCCTGGGCCCTAGTCACACAAGTAGTTCAGAACAAACTCAGGTTGTCTTAAGGTTGTGTTACTAACATTATTTTAATTTAATTAATTTTTCCAAGTTGGCCTACCACCATTAGATCATCTTAACCATAGCCTCGTATCTCAGGCTGTCTTTGCTTCCTCAAGTGTGAGCAGGGCGATGGGCTAAAGGAGGCTAAACTGTGCTGTGCTAGGTTCGGCCCAGTCTTTCCTTCAGCTGATTGGCACATGCAGAGTTCATTTCATTTTCTCAGTTTATGTGTATTTAGAGTTTTTACGCACATTTATTATTATTTTTTAAATTAATTGCACGTAGAACAAAAACACATACAAAAAAAGGGGGAGGAGGAGGTGTGGGAGCAGGCTTAAAAAAGAACTGCAGACACACATCCTCGTCTCCCTTGAGGGACAGAATGGCATCCAATCAGAAAGGAGATAGATTTGATGCAGGAAAAGGGGTGGAGAGCCAAGAGGAGGCTCAGGTCGATATCAGAGAATGGTGTGACTGATGCGGCCCAAGGCAAGGACAGACTGAGGATGGTCTACAACAATCTAGGTGTGACCAGCACTTGTATGACCTCAGATCGAATTAATGAATAAGCTGTCTTGTCTTAGACTTGTGTGGCCCTGTAGTCCTTTGATGGAGTTTATCTTCCATCATCATAAGAATATAAGAGGAGTTGTGTTGGATCAAGCCACAGCCCTTCTAATCCAGCATTCTATCTCATACAGTAATCCACAAATTGCTTCTGGGCATCTCAAGCAGAAGGCAAAGGCAAAACCTTCTCTTGTAGATGGCCTTTAGAGGATCCTGCCTGTCTCTCCAGCATGGAGGAAGTACCGAGGTATATATTCTAGTAGCCTTTAATATACCTGTCCTCCATGAATTTGTATAATCCTTTCTTAAAGCTATCAAAAATGGAATGTTTCACTACTTCTTCTGATAGCACATTCCATTGACTGATGGCCCTCTGGGTGAAAAAATGCTTCCCCTTGTCAGTCCTAACTCTCCTGCTTCATGGAGTGTTGCAGCCTGGGGTGTTTTTCCACTGCAACCCTTAGATCCAGAAACAGCTTTGCACCCATGTGGGGAATCCAGATCGACCCCCAAGGGGTCGGTCCATTACCCCAGGTGTTTCAGGGGGCAGGGGGGTGCAGTCTTTGAAGCCACTTCGAATTGACTTCAAAGACATTTCAAAGTCATTTCGAAGTCTGTGCCAAATAGCTCCGGAGTGCCTTTGAAGTCTGTGCTGACCTTCAGAGTGAACTTCGAAATGACTTTGGAGTCACTTCAGAGTCACTTCGGAGTTCACTCTGAAAATCAGCACAGACTTCAAAGGCACTCCGGAGCTATTTTGCACAGACTTCAAAATGACTTCGAAATGACTTCAAAGTCAATTCGAAGTGGCTTCGAAGCCTAGGTTTAGGGGGGGCCCAATGGGTGCATCCTCTCCCCCTAGCCTCCTTTGGCCCCCACTGGAAACGGGCTCCCTTTAATCTGGATTTTCTGGCAGAAGACCCCATTGTATACCCCATTAATGGGGTCTATAGAAAATCCAGATTAAAGGCCAAAATGTACCCATTAGATTTGGATTTCCCCCACGGCAGTGGAAACAATCGGGTCCCAAATGGGTGCCGTGGTGGAAATGGGATCATCCGGCTCACACCCAAATGGGTCCTAAATGGGTTCAAACATGGGTAATTTTGACAGTGGAAAAACAGCTCTGATTTCACTTGATCATTTTGGTTGCCCTTTACTTCAGCTTTTCTAGTTCCACAATATCTTTTCTGAGGTGTGGTGAACAAAATTGTACACAATATTCTTAATGTGGTCTCCCAAACCTACTTTGCTTGCACTGATTGGAGAGCTATGAGCCAAAACATCTGGAAAACACTTGCAAAAGCAGCATTAAATCTTTAGAAATCTGTTTGTGATTCCTGGTCTTCTCTGATCAGCTTCAAATGTTATCTGTGCTCCCTCCAGTTTTCAAAGAACCAGTATTTTGCAAGAGCAAGGTATTTGGCTTTACTTCAATGAAAGCTTCTGTTCCCTTTGCTTTATAACTGCCAGCCAGCCAGTTTGTATCTCACTGTACTATTAAGTAGAGTGCTGAGTTGCTTACATAAAAGTCAGTTTAACACCACACAACTAACAGTGACTGGTGTCTTTCTGTCTCAAGAGGCAATGGGATACTGTGCCACAACTTCATTTTCTCCAGGAGGCACAGTACATGCTGTGAATTTGTAGCCCAAATTTGGAGCAATGGGCCCTTCTGCAGTCTGTACACATGAATGTTGAACCTGTCACTGTTTGAGTTGATGTTTCACCTTAGGATTCTTTGACTGTTGTAAAAATGGAAAGAATTTAAATGGATCCCCTGGTGAGCTTATGGAATTCACAATCTACTTCAGTGAGGTGTCAGCAATATGCAAATGACACCCAGCTCTATATCTGTCACGATGCCCAGCGTTCCAGTAAGTGCCTGCCCTCTCTGAGGAGT
>MTQE01001141.1:28754447-28814772 GCA_014337955.1 Aspidoscelis marmoratus | reverse complement strand
CGATCGAGCCCCATACAGCCGGCACGAAGCAGGGCAAGCGGCCTGACAGCACTGTCCACCCCTTGGCTGCTCGCACCCAATGGGAGGCAGCTTTGCAGGCCATATCCCCACCCCTGGCTGGCCTTTCCCGGCTAAGCAACTTCAGGATGCTTTAGCCATTTGCACACAGGCATGTAGGAACGCGTTTACACACATTCCTGCCTTCCTGTGTGTGAATGGTGAAAGCGTCCTGAAGTTACTTAGGCCTCGTGCACTTCATCCGTTCCAAATGGAATGGGTGTAGTGTGAAAAGGCCTCTGGTTTGTTCCCAGCCCCTTGTTTCTGTTCCTATTCCAGCTCCTCAATCCCCTTTGAACCTTCTCATTTATCTTTAAGTAAAGATTGGCTGCAACCCCTGGTAACTCCCTTCCTTTCCTAAACTTGGCTTTGAGGCACTTCCCCCGCCCCCCAAGAATACAATCTAATGGTTTGTTTGTTTGAAACTTCAACACAACACCTTGTTCTATTAAGGGGCCAATTTGCACTTAGGCCTGTAGTTCAAGATAGGTGAACATCTGGGCATGTGCATTCACACCTGCAGGAGTAACTTACAACCTGAAAGTGTCCCCTACCTCTACAGATATTCACTAATCATGAACTAGTGATGGAGCATGAAATTGTGCTCCACACATGACCGGAACTTACCTGATACCATCGAGCTGGTGACCATTCACACCTCTGCTAGCTGGGATGTGACTACAACTGAGCAGAGTGTCAGCAGCATCATAGTGACGGTGCTGATACACGTGCAGTTGTGGAGGGTGCCACACTCAATTGAACACAGGTGAGTGATCAATCACGCAGGGGGTGGGCTGTCAGCGACTAGTGCTTGCAAGTGCAAGTGCTAGTCAACACTGGTTCATTGCACACCTTTCCCATCCACAGGATGGGAAAGGAAGTGCAAAATTGTCCAAGCTGCTTTTTGAGCTCATTTTAATACTTATGTTCCCAGTGGTTTCCTCCCACTCCTGCTCGTTAGGTAGGCACATCCACCATACAGGTACACTGGCACTCTTTTGTGCTTCAGGACCACTGCTGCAATGACAGCAATTCACATCTAGTTACAAAAGCATCTGCAAGTGTGGGCTCCTGAAGCATTGCAGCACTTCACCTTCCGGAGGTGGGAAGCAAAGTACAAAACACCCTCTGTCTTCCTTTAACCATGGTAGACATATGGAGGGACTGACTTGGTGTAGTACCTCCATTTTCAGTGGGATAAGACACCCACTAGAGAGTGCAATGCCTGCCTGAATTCCTAAGGGCAAGGAAACAAAATAGTGCTCTGATGAGAACTGCCATGTCTAGGGCACATTTGGATGATTTTGCACACCAGAAAATGTCTCCCCCTCCCTTGGGATCACCTCCAATGTGTAACCAGTTTGTAAGGGCTTGCTCACATTCCTTTTGGATTGGAGATGTGCACAAATATTCATAACATTTGAAATTTGTATGAATGTGGACATTCAAATGGAATGTTGGCACATTTGAAGACTGACTTTTGAATTTGAATTGAATGTTCTGGTACATTTGTATGAAGCTTTGTATGGGATTCGTATGGGATTGAACATTCGCATCAAATACAAATCCTACCATATTTGAAGGGGATCTATTTGAATGAATATACATTTTCTTGCATTGGATTAAATACAAATTGAATAATAATAAAAAAATATTCAGGCACAATCCTATTTCAGGCACTTTTTCTTTAGTTCCAGGATAGACTCAGCAATAGATAGCCGAAAGGCGGGAACTGTTTAGTTCATAACGGTACAGCACGAGAAGCCGTGAACAATGGTGAGGACAGAGGAAAAGTGCTGCTGGAAACCTGAATGATGTACCTCAATCATTATAATGTTTCTTCTGTTATCGATATTAAACAGAGGAGCTTCTTATGAGCAAGGCTCTGTCTTGTGGCTGAGTTTCTGCATTCCAGGTATTGATTCTGACACAGTTAAACTAAAGGAGTAGTCTTTAAAAGTCCTGCATGTATTCGGAAACATGTTCCCATAACAAGGTCTCCACCCCCAGGCATATCCAGCGCTGTGTTTGGAAACACAGCTTCCATTTTGCTGATGCTCAGTGAGAAAACATATTGTCATACAGCTTGTTTGTGGCCTGAAATGAAGAATAGTTTCACAAAATGAGACTGCAGTATTAGAAGTAGGCTTTATAACTTCTTAGATAGTTTGTGGTTGGTGAAAATGTCACCCCAGGATATTATTTTATGATATACTGTTCTCTCACCGCTCCACATGAATTCTTTTGAGTGATATCTGCATGACAGATGTTGAGAAGATGGCAACCTTTCTCTGTAGCTATTTTTTTTTAAAAAAATGCATACCATTAGGTGATCAAAGATAAGTTTGTGTGGTTGCCAGGATCTCTCCCATTGGAGAGCTGAACAGGCTTACACTTGCAAAATTTTTACAAGGTCCCATGTACTTTGGGACTTGAGTGTACAGGGACCAATGGGAAGAATATTTAGCACAGCAGGTTTTCCTAGAACTAAGAATACTACCTCTCAGAATGGACCTCTCCAAGCGCTGCTTCATCTGCCATCTGTCAGTCTGACACACAGCAATACATTCAATTAGCAGGCTATGACCTCTGTGAAGAAGTAACTTCTGTGAGTAAAAAAAAAAAAAAGATGCCTTATGGAGTAATCCTTATGGTTTCATTTGTCTGCCAGGGGAAGTACTTTATTACAAGAACATTTTGATAAGAATGTGTTTAACAAGCCCCAGAATCTATGCATACAATAATATAAAAATGGCAGTCTGATGGATTTTTGTGGTGTTTGTCATCCAGGTGTTGCTGCATACTTTCGTGAATCCTTAACTTTTACAGCAGAAGGATGCTTGCTGCTGTAAAATGAAGTCCTTTGTGCTTCAATAGATTAAGGTCTTAATTTCTGCTTCAGGAAGCCTTATTGAATGCAGTATAGTGCTGATTTACGTACATGTGTGTGCGTTTTTGTGTGTGTGTTATATGCCTTCCTTATTTAATATGATCCAATCCACAAGGTTCCTGGGTCATGATGGCTTGTGCTTTTGCAAGCAACATATCACTGTAAACACTGATGCGAATAGATCTTTGGGATAACCTTTGTACTCCCATTTTCTTTCTGACATTTATCACATTAGCGATGCATCAGGAAACCTGATGCAGTTGGGTTGCACGGTTACTCTTTATTGTAGAGGTATTTGGAATTGGTACTTGAAGAGTTCTGCAGGTTAGGACAAGAAATGTATATAGTAAATGGAAACATGTAGATAGAATTATATGAATCATGTAGATTTTAGAGTAGGGATGTGCACAAATGTTCTAAACATTCAAAATTTGATCAAATTTGATCAAGTGTGGACATTCGGATTCAAATAGAATGTCTTCACGTTTGAATTTAAACATAAGAACGAATTTTGAATGAATTTCCTGAAGACTTTTTTTGTTCAGGAAAGCATTTCCTGATATGGTGTGATCTGTGTCATATTTTAATGCTTAATATGTTATCTGTTTGTTATATTCGTTTTATTGTTTTGCCTCTGATTTTTAATGTACCATATTTTCCTGCGTATAAGATGACTTTTTAACCCCAAAAAATCTTCTGAAAAGTTGGGGGTCGTCTTATACACCAGTAATACCCTCACCCGGGTCCTGCTGGCCACAGCTGCCAGCACAAAACTGGAGTGCAGCCTAAACCGAGCCTTGGACTTAGGGAGAGACAGCAGCCTTACCTGCTAATCCCAAGAATGTGGCTTGTAGCTTTCCTTCTAGCGCCGACACGAGGAAAAAACCTTGCTAAACGGAGTGCAATATGAAGAATCCTGCCCTCATTTTCGCTTCTCTGCTTTAGAAGAGTCTGCTCCTCTAGCGTGAGATTCGTCTATGATCCAGTAGGGAAGGGATTGAAAGCAGAGAGGCTTTTGAAGAGAAAATGATGGCAGGATTCTTCATATTTCGCTCGGTGGAACACCCCCTCCCCTACAGGATCATAGACAAATTGCGCTAGACAGGCAGACTCCAAAGCTGCATTGCAGCCACAGATCTTTATCAGAGCAAAGTTTTTTCCTCCCATCAGCACCAGAAGGAAAGCTACAAGCACATTCGTGGGATTAGCAGGTAAGGTTGCCATCTCTCCCCAAGTCTGAAGCTCGGTTTAGGCTGCACCCCAGTTTTGCAAAATCTCCATTTTAAGTAGAAAAATTGGGGGTCATCTTATACACCCAGTCGTGTTATACGCTGGAAAATACGGTAAATTTGTTAAATTTTATCTTACTTTAGATTGTACGCCACTGGCAGGTTTTATACTTTCTTATTGATGTTATTTCGTGTACAGCGCTGAGTACATGAACAGCGCTTTATAAATAAACTATAATAATAATAATAATTCAAAACATTCGTTCGAATGTACAGGTATGTATGTATTACATACGTATCTGTACGAATATCATACGTATCTGTATGCATTTGTGCTTATAATACAGACCGAAAATGGGATGCATATGGGATAAGATAAGATGCATACAAAAGATGTGTACAGATGTGTACAGATACATATAACACATATGAATGTTGTCAACAGTCATATCTTTAATTACGAATGTTGTTGGCGTTCATATCTTCATATTCAAATCTAACATTTGAACGAACAGATTTGAATGTATCAGATTTGAATTGGTTTTTGTTGCATTTGGATTGAATTGAATGTTTTGACATTTGATTTGACTCAAATTCAAATGCAAAAAAACCCATTCGTGCACATCCCTACTTTAGACTGCTGGAGATGCAAGAGTTTGGAAGCAATACAAAATTAAGGACTTTTACATTGGGAAGGAGGCAGAGGAAAGATTCTGTGGCTTTGTTGGTACTACATTGGGCCAATGGCAATATTTCACATAGAAACTTGTTGGTGGGAATCACTGAAGTTGTAAGATGAGGTGCTACTCCAGAATCCTCTACTCCGGAGTTATAATCCAAATTCAATAATTTTTGAGACAACACGTCAACAAGGTGATGTTCACCTTATCTAACCCAAAGGTGGATTTTGAGGGATTAGATCACAGGGAAAGAAAACTGCTAGTCACTTTGCTGGTGTCTTCTCTGACTCTGAAAGTGGATGGAAGGTAGATTGAAACAGGTGTAGGCGAGTCCAGCAACCAATAAACAGTTAAAAGATATTGTGGATTTGCATACTTTATGCAATGCTTGCCAACGATGTTAATGTGCTATTAACCTCATTAAATACCGTGTGATGGAATTTTTAAGAATGCTAATCAAGCAGTAGAGTCCTCCTTAAAGCCAAAACAAAACACAATGCAAAAAAAATGTTCTCCAAGTAAGACTTGGCACAAGAATTCCAAGAAATTCAATACAAATTAGATTATAGATCAAAGACATTAGCATCATTCTTAATATGAAAGCAGTATACCAAGTGATCACCTTGACAAAACACAGCAATAGATTTCACACATTTGTCTCCAATTTTCTTAGCTGCCACTGCACAGAACACTATTTTATAAGCATCGTATTTGTCAACATCACCTAGCCAGTAACTAATCCTGTCAGAATTCATCATTTCAGGGGAATTTCTGAAGAGCAAAACAATGTAGTAGAACAATGTGAAAATTGTATGCAGTTCAGGATATTTCTTGAATGCATTAAACAAATCACTAAATGTGAAAGCACTCAGCAGTGTGCTAAGAAGAATGGTTCAGAAGAGAAGAATTGGGGCCAATCAGGAAGGGAGGGAGGTTAAATGGGATATGTTTTAAATATGTATTAGGGTTTGTTTTTTTCATATGTTGTGACCTCCCCTAGGAGCTCCAAGGAAGATGGGATAAAGCTACTAGAAGTAAATAAATAAATAATTTGGAAAGCAAAGGTAGCGAGTTACCCAGAGTGGGAGATTAGGATCTGGGAAACAAGAGGTGTTTTTCCACTGTCACTAGAAGTACCCATTACATACCCATTAATGGGTACAAAAATGCCATTATGTACCCATTAATGGGTACTTAATGGGTACTTTTAGTGACAGTGGAAAAACACCCAAGGTTCAAATCCTCACTTGGCAATTGAAGCAGTTTGACCTTAGGCCCAAAGCATCCTATCAGCCTAATTTACCTCACAGGATTGTAGTGAGAATAAAATTGGTGGAAAGAAAAATTAATTTTGAATAGTTGTTTAAAGAAATTGAATTCAGCTGATGTTACTGAAGGCTGAAAGGGGAAATCTGAGTTCTCTTAGTGGTGCCTTGGAAGCAGACTGTGTACAAGAGAAACAGAAAAGTAGAATTCAAATGAAACAGACATCAAGAAGGCTATATGATATAGGATTGCCCTATACTTTTCATATTAGGAAGATTGCTAGTTATGCAAATGAAATTGTGTTTTGCCAATACTTCAGAAAAAGAAGAAAAAAGCTTCTAGTCAGGTCAATGCACAACTTTTTTTAAAAAAAATCTCCCTTATGGACAAATATGTATTATATCAGTTAAGTTACAAGCTTGGTTTGGGCACTAAAAAGGCCTTGGTTGGTAGCTCTATAGCCCTCTTTGGTTCCACTGTACCATGAGGTAAAAATGAACATCTAAGTATGATTGCTCATGGACCTTAATTATTTTACATGACAACCATCAAAAGTAACCATCACGCCTCGTGGTCTGAACAAAAAAGATACCCCTCCTGTTTTTTCCCTAGGAAATCTTCACATAACCAATGCCAAATTAATAATCACTTCCACATTTGTGGATTGGACTGCAAGAAACACAAAACCATGTGCTTACAAAATTATATCTCTGATATGGACAGATCTTGTGCTACAAAAGGCCCATGACATATGGCCTCTTCTCTAAACTATCAAGTATGTATCATAGACACAATCCACACAGGTGGCTAAGATGTTTGTCAGTGTCCAAACATCTGGGCATACAAGGCTTGGGAATCCTGCAAAACTGTACTCTCTGTACTCAATTGTGTTAGATAATGGGATGCTGCAATTGCTGGGAGGTGCTTTCTGCCACTCCAATGGTAAATGTAGATGTGGCCTAAGATTTAGAATCATAAAATAATGCCTAGATTGTAGGGACATTCAGGAAGCCAATTTCCCACATTCAACTTGATGCAAATCGAATATGGGAATATTCAGCTTTGCCTGGAACTCCCCCCCCCCCATGAATATCCATGAACAAAATGAATCCCCCACTCCTCCCTACCCATGGCCCCCACACACCTGCCATTGCCACTGTGTGCTCCTCAGAACATGCCTGAAATAGCCCTTCCAGGTTTGCATGTACACCTTCTATTCAGGCATTGCAATACTTAGATGGGAAGCTGTTTCAGAACTGGAAGGCCTGTTTCAGCTTCTGAAGAGTGCCGAAATGACAGCAGACAACGTGACTGTGGGCCTCCATTCCACTCTGGCATGCTCACTTACCTTTATGGAGGCCACAGTGCAGATGTTGGTCTGGCCCATGCCACCACATGGTCTGAATCAGTAGGTCCTGTTATTCCCAGTCTACTGATCTTGATCAAAATGAAGTGCAGAAAGACTTGTTTTAGGTGGGAGAGTTATCTTTGGTCAGCTGCTCTGGACTCCACTTGGCCTCAGCTGCCTCAATTTGAGTGTATGTGTGATTTGACTTATTTTGCAATATTTTGTACGCGAAGCAATTTTTATAATGTATTTTTATCATAATGTTTTGATTATTACTTTGCATTGTGTAGTTTCTGTCTGTTTTAAACTGCCTTGGGCAAATTTTCTTTTGAAAAGGCGGTATACAAATAAAATGGAAATAGAAAAAAATGGAAAAATGAAAGAATCAGGCCTTAAATGATTTGAGGTGGGCAGCTCTTATGCTTTTGGAAGCAATTGAAAACTTTTCTGTTCAATGGGGTATTTTCCTTTTGAGCAGGTCCCTTTTTTGCTATTTTGAAGGGGTTGTTTTTAGTAGCTTTAGAAAATAATATGTAACCATATCAAATAACTAATTTGTTAATAACAATAAATGCAAAAAATATCAAATATAACTTGATACCACCAAGTTTTTATTTATTTATTTTTAAAAAACGGATGAAAGCGGAGATTGGTTAGGATAGAGGGATGTATTGGATTGCTGCAATGTCAAAGGCTCAATGATTGTGCATCTTTGTGGCAAAGCACAGATCACCTAGTTCGCTGTATTTTAAACAATGTAACTGGTTGTTACTATACATTTTAAGCCATGAGGTATTGGGATGGGGTACAAAAAGAAACAAATATTTCTTATGCAGTTTTAAAAGGAGCCTAGTGCTTGTTTGCATCCATGTATCTACAGAAGGATTTCTGTCCCACACTTTATTGGACTGCAGAATTGTTTAGAAGGTGGGATTAAGTAAGACTACAGAGCATCAATAAAATCTCACTAAAATGTCATTGGGGTATGGGTATTTATTTTGTTTATATCTTTAATGGGTTTTTGCTATTCTTTCTTCAGTTCCTCTGTTCAGATTTTGTCTTTCTAGACGCCAGGCTTATTCTAAACAGATATTCTTTTAATTCATCCATCTCAGAGAGTTTTACTTTATATAAAAGGATTAAAGTGCCTAAATGTTGCATCAATTGCAACTAGATTAAACAATTTAATATCTTCAGAGCATAACATGTTGCTAGTCAAATTTCTTTGGTTTACTCACCAATAGCTTTTAAGCGTCAAATTCCAGAGCCATTTCCACAACTCTCCCAGACCTACAGCTTCAGAGGGCAGGGAAATTGTGTTGCCTGGCTCCAAAGACAGGACATGGTGGCCATCAGATGTCTGTGAGTGCTGTACATGGTGCCCTTCCTTCTTCCTGGACTGGTTTCTGTATGGTGTGCAGTGCAAATACTGCCTAAGGTTCTAGCTTGGTAATCTAGCCTCTGTACTGTGCTGGATGCCATCAGTGAATCCACCTGCTCTTACTGGCTCTGCTTCCAGTGGAAGATACTCAGTGCTCCACCAGCTCCATAGCCCATCACCCACCATGATCACTTAACTTCTGACTCCAATCACTCCTTGGGCACGTCTCCATGGTCTCTTTTTGCTTCTCTCTTGCGTTGCATTTTTAAAATGTGCATTGTGATTCGAAATAAAGCATCCCCATGTGGTTTGGGGCAACACAGATTAAAAACGTACTTTCCTGTCCCCATGCAAGCCACTTTTTGTGAGCCAGCATCTTTTTCTCCCCAACCTCCCACCCTCTGCAGCGATGACAGGCAAAAACCTCAATTGAACCTCCACAACACAACACAGATCATTCCTTTACTTGTCTGCCAAGAGTTAAAAGCAGTTAGAAGCATAACTGAAAGCTGCTCACTCCCTGCAGCTGTCTGTGTACAGAAGCTGTCCAGCGATCTCTCTCTTTCTTAATTATCTTAACAATGGAGGGGGAAACATATATTTTCACACACATACTTTTCCCTGACAGCAAGTACAGAAACTCTCTCCCCTCCTAATAATGTGAAAGAAGAAAGAGATCGGCGGTCTGTTTGTGTGCTAAAATGGAATGGAGAGAGGCTGGATGTGACAGTTGGCTGGATAACAGGCAGAGGGAGTTATCTGCTTTTAGTTATGCTTGTAACTATGTTACAAGCATTGGTTATGCTTGTAACTCTTGGCAGAGAAGGAAAGGAATGTTTTCACACATACACATAAAGAGCAAGAAAGATTAATGTATCTGGAAAGACTCTTTAAAGAAATCCATGTATGTATCCATGCTCCCAAGATAATCCACAGTTTCTCCCTAAGTCAGATGTAGTACTGTTTGAAAGGGGGGGGTGTCTGCTGCGGATTTTCCTCCCTTGCGCCTGATGTAGCCCGGAGTAAAGCTGGGCATGGAGACGCTCCAAGGCAAAACAAGCTTAAATTTGGAGTGTTTTAAGCATGGAGATGTGCCCCTTCTGTTTGTCTGCTTTACCTTCTGTGACATCAAGCCCAATGGGAAAAGGTCTGTGTAATACCACATATACTTGGAATGAGATATCTTTTCTCAGCTTCTCCTCCAGTTATGCATTAATAAAAGCATCATCCATGGAAATAGCACCCTCAAAGTATACACCTCTACTAGTTGGGTTCTTTTATCAGCTAAGCTTTTCCTTCCTGGTTGAGTGGACAAAATCCCACTCTTTGGGTGTGTCCTTGAATCAAGCACATGTGTCAAGTGCTGGCCCAAGGCCAGTCTTGCAAAATATGTGCACTGAGAGAGGGAACTTTCACCCTTCTCTTAGCATACCCTCACCCAGTTCTGAGAGAAGGAATAGCATATAAGCAGGACATGTCCATTTGTTCATCTTCATCTTTGCACCCATATAGGCCACCTCATTCACAAAATCTGAATGCAACCTCAGTTGACAATGAACAACTCTCAGGTTTACTATATGTAATTCCTCTGGATCCCCATAATTTCAGGAAAACTAAGCCAAACTTGTTTGGAGATTTCCAGAAAGTGAAACACATGGTATCTTCAGCCACTTGGAATCAGTGGCAGTCTGCAGATTGCAACTATGAAGATTCAGAGGTGGGAACAACACAATGACCAAAAGCTTTGCTTTTTACCTGCCTAAACTGGAGGCTGGTGCATGATGGAATTGTTCCATAAAACTGATATATGACCATCTAGTTATCTTTTTATCTCCCCTTTGAAAGGTTTTGAATATATAATTTTTGCTCTTTCATTGTATGAAAGTATCAGTACAATATTCCATATAATGTGGAAACACTATATGAAAATTTTCAGAACCAAATGCAAAGAAATGCCCATTGAGACAATAGACCTAAATTCACATATACACTAATGGGGATCTAAATTGGCTGTAATTAGGCAAAGAAATAGATCTTGAGGTCATAGTAAAAAGCCTACTGATATAATCATCTCGGCATGTGGCGGCTGGATAGGAGAAAAGAAGATCAGTGTTTGGAATGATTAGGAAAGAAACTAGATAGAAAGTAAATTATACTCTCTCTAAACATCAGAATTCTGGGTCATCCAATTAAAATGATTGTCAATAATTCCAGAAGAACTAACAGGAGGAGTATCTTCACATAATGATGTACAATTATTTATGGAACTCATTGTCACAGTTTGTTGTTATGGCTACTAAAATAGATGGCTTAACAACTGACTTAAAAAAAGAATTTTTCTATCAAAGAATATTAATAGTGATTTTAGAGAAGGAAATGCCACTGGAAATTTAATTTTGATTAAACGATATTGTCTTCACCCTCAGTGACATTTGTTTGGCCATGCCCTGGTTTCAGAATTCTGCTTTGAGTGAATAATTTTCAGTATTAATATTCTTAGTAGTTCTAGTGAATTTACATAAGTGTGTCTTTGGATCCAAGACAAGCATCCTTGGTTAATGTCAGTACTTAGCCCCCCCAAATAATTTCATCAGAGTGATATGGGATAGCTATGTCTAAGTTTTGCTTATGTTCTCGCAATGTACAATTTAGATGGCAACTAGACCCAACAACTGGGCACTGCTCAGCTAACTGGGATGAAAACATTGTTTTCTAAAGAGAAGTAGTAGTGGGCCATACACCAAAATCCCTGAATTGGTATTGACCTTGGTTGCCCCTTCACACATATATATCATTGTAAATAAGACCCATGGTTAATGAGCTCTCACTAGTAGAATTTTAATTTACTGTCCATGATATATAAATAGGTACTAGAGTCATTCACATTTGCAATTAATTATGAATATTGAGAAAGAAATCAGCAATATGTGGCCCATATTGTTTGGAAAAATTTACGCTACTGGACTAGAATTTTGATCTGAAAATACATTGAAGGGATCTTAAAACTATTACTACTACTACTACTTGCTAGCTTGCTGCAACTTAGTCATAGCCAACTCTTGGTGTCCTTGCAGATTGACTTCCCCCAGACTTCTTGGTCTCCAAGGAGCTTTCCAAGGTCTGTCATAATTGAGTACATCCACCCACCTACAAGCTGGTTGTGATAATCTTCTACTTTCTGCGTTCCCAAGCATCACTATGTTTCTCAGGAAGTTGATCTTCTCACTATGTGCCCACAGCCTAAACAAATGACAGTTTAAGCTTTATCAACCGTGCTTCTAATGCATATTTATATTTTATTTGGTGTAGAATCCACTGGGTTTTCTTTATCTGGGGAACCTTCTCAAGGACTAAAGTTCAAAAGAGTCTACAAGTTACTTGTTATGTCACTGTCCAACAGCAGCAGCAGAATATGGGAATGACAATTAATCCAAGATGTTGGCATTAGGGGTGTGCATGATTATTCAAAGGTATTCAAAATTCGATCAAATTTGTCTGAATTTTGATATTCGACTTTGAATGAAATGTCCATAAATTCAAATTTAAAATTTGAATGGATTTCAAATTTTGGATCTATTTGTTCAAATTATCCAGATATTCACACGTGTATGGGCTCTACACGATGTGTACTTGCACATGCTCATCTTTCTTGCATCTGTACATATTTGTACAGATCCATATGGACATGGGCGGATGTGGAATGAGGCGGACGGGATGCATAATGATGTGTACAGGCACATACAAATGTTTTTGACACTTGTAAGTGCAAAGTCAAATTGAAAATTTGAACAAATAAATTCAGATTTGCGTAATTTGAATTGACTTTGGTTAAATTTGAATTTTAAAGATTCGAATCAAATTAAATCCTGAAAATTGCATTTGTGCACACTTCTAGTTGGCATGGTTGTTCAGAAAGGGGTGCCTTTATCCATTTAATATGGGAATGTGGAAAAAAAACAAGAATATGAGGAGTTAATAATGGAGGAGACAGGAAAAATAATTAGATATACTATTAGCTGGGATAAAAGCATGAGAGTGATGGATAAGCTAAGAGGAGGAGAAAAAAGTCAAGAAGATTTTTATGTAATCAAGCAAATGAATTTGGCACAGGTGGCTGATAAAGTAGGACTGAAAAGTGATAGAACAAAGAATGGATTATTGGGGCGGGAGAAAAATGTGAAACCATATCCTAGTGGATAAGGGGAAATGAAAGTAGAAAATCCAACACATAGGAGGGTGGGGAAGGATATAGTTGATTGAGGAAGATGAAAATGTAAAAAATATATTATTATAATCTTACAATAAAGGGAAAAATCATTGATTTAGCTTGCTTAGCTATCTATTAGTAAATCTACTGCTTTATGTATAAATTAGTTTTAATTGATGTATTTTTTATCCTGCAGGCTTACCTGCATTCAGTTACAACAAGCCAAAGACAGGGTACAGTAAGACTCTTGACGACAGGGATTGTGTCAAGATGTAGAATCTATTAAAACTAATGGGGATGCCAGAAGACCTTATTATTTCTATGAGGTGCTTTTACAATGAGGCAGAAGCAACTGAAAGAACAGAATGTGAAAAGACAGAATAGAAACTAGGGAATAATATCACCATGGGCTTGTTTCCACTGCACCATTTACTTTGGGTTTTAATCTGTTTTTGTTTTAATCAGCAGTGAGCTCTGAAATTTCACGTTCCCACTGGCAGCTTGTGATGTGCGGATTTGCAGGGGAGAAACCCCCTCCCCCTCTCTTTTCCATCGTACCCTGAGTGGGATCTGAGCCCTACCCCCTATATAAGCCTGATTCAGGTCATCATGGAGAAGCAGAGAGGGGGGCAAAAGACTGGCTGGAAAGAAGGAAGGGGGGGTCAACAGGATGAAAACCTCAAAAGTCTCCCTCTTTACAAAATCAGGGATTGCTGTGGGGAAGCAGAGAGGCAAAAGGCGTTGGTGAATGGAAGGAGGGGGGCAGCAGGACAGAAACCTCCAAAATCTTGATCGGTGGCAGGCGTTTTAAAGCCCTTCCAATCCCTGATTAAGTAAAAGACTGTCCCAGGGCTATGCTCTAATACCTCACTACAATGTATTGTCCGATCTGGTTACATTGCAAGCTGCTTACTTTCAGCCAAGCATGTAATGGGGAGAGGGAGAAAAGGGGAGGAAATTGCAGCTTATCATTGGATCTGATAAGCTGAAAATAGCCAGCCTTTGAAGAGCCAATACTAGAGATGTGCACACATTTTTTGGTATTTGATTTGTATTGAATTCAATGGAAGAAAATTCATGTTCATTCAAATAGATCCCCTTTGAATGTGGTAGGATTCATAATCAATATGAATGTTCAATCTCTTACAAATTCCATCCAAATGCATAAGAATAAGATATGGATCCCATACACGTGCATACAGATCCTATATACAAATGCATATGAATTGCATATGAATCCCATACAAATGCATACATATAGCATACAAATCTCATACGAAGCGTTATACAAATGAATCAAAACATTCTATTCAAATTCGAATGTCAGTCTTTGAATGTGCCAAAATTTGATTTGAATCCAAATGTCCAAATTTGACCAAATTTCAGATGTTATGTATATTCATGCACATCCTTAGCTGACACACTTTCACAATCCCCAGGAGGGAAGCTGCCAATTTGAGCTTTCTGCGGGAGCCAAAAGGCAGTAGGATTCCTCCCATCTTCCTTCATTTTCTCTTCTACAGCTAAAAGGGGAGATGGAGCACTGATCTCATTAGCAAACAGCTGGGGGAACAGAGGGAAATTCCTGGCTTATCATTGGCTCACGGGAAAGTGAAGTGAATGCCCCTAAATCATGCTTTCACACCTCCAAAAACCTCTTGAGTTACCACTGACAAATAATGAGAATTATTTGTAAATCCCACAGTGAGAGTTATTTTGATTTGAATAAAGATCATCCACATTCCTAGACCTTTAATCCTCAGAAACTGTGGATTTCTCTTGTATGCACCTGTTTCTTGCAAGTTCTGCCCCTTAGAATGACCAAAGTAGGTATCACCATCTTTTTCCATGGGTTTCTGGCATTTCCCCCCTCCAGAAGCTACATATCCACACCATTTTTCTCTTTTTCACTTTTATAAACAATGGTTGGTTGGCCACCTGCAGGCCCCACCTTCCACCCTCCCTTTCCCAAAAATGAGTTTCTGGCTTCTCCACAGAAACTAGACACAGACCCTGAAATCCTCACTTTTTTAAAAAAAAATCCAGGAGATTACATTTTTGACACATTTCTCTGCCATTCCTTCTCTTCCTTCAAACATGTGTCTTTCAGTGTGAACAATGCTTCAGTGTCACTATACAAGTTCCACTCCTTAGAGTATCACTCATGTAGCATCATTCTTCCTTTCTCAAGGATGGCTTTCCAGCTTTTTAATCCCCTCACCCCAGAAACCAAATATTCAACAAATCCTTGAATTCTTGCATTGTTTTTCGAAACCTGAGGCCTTTTTGCACAAGGGTTTTTCAAATGCATGTAGATCACATTGAGCATTTGCTCTTCAGGAGTGACCGGATCTGTTCTGAGCCGCCCCAACCACCCCAGTGCGTCTACACGCATTTGAGTTTCAGAGCACAAAAAAGTGCTCTGAAACCGTCTCGGCACGTTCGGCCCATCCCGACGCGTTCACATGCTCTCCCTCTGTGACAGCTGGGCCCCGCCGCTGGAGTGCCCTGATTTGCTCCATTCGAGCCAGAGGTGGGAAGCCCAGGCGCCTCCCTTCCCTCGCTCCCACTCACTCTCGGGGCCCAGATTGGGCTCCTAGGGCCATTGGGACCCACACACCCACCCCACCCCAGGGGTGCACGTGTGTGAACAGGGCTTACCTGTTTGGCACTGGGCAGTAACAAAGCAAGGAGGCTGGCTGCGTTCTGCGCCTGCACATGGGGCGGTCCCTGATTCACCAGGGACCCATGCCTGCACAGATGGCCAGTTGAAGCCAGGTGGGTCCCTGACCCATCAGGGAACGCACAGGACACAGGCACAAAGTGGGGCCAGCCTCCTCGCCCTAGTTACTGCCCAGCACTGAACAGGTAAGCCCCGCTCATGCATGTGCCCCCCTGGTGTGGAGTGTGGGTCCTGCTGGCCCTAGGAGCCTAATCTGGGCCCAAAGAGCAGGTGGGAGTGCAGTGAAGGCACCCAACAAGCTTCCTTACCCCTGCCTCCATGTGAGCCAATGGGGGGAGGCCAGGTGAGGAGGATCTCGCCCACATCCCAACCTTTCCAGGCTAGGACAGGCAGGAACGCTTTCTCCATTCACATGGAGGGAGGCAAAGAATGCATGTAGAAGCATTCCTGCCTCCCTCCATGTGAATGGATAAAGTGTTCCCGCACGTCTTAGCCTTCTTCACTACAGCCGTTCTGGCTGTAGTGCGAAGAGGCCTCTGATGTTGAAATATTTGTGCCATTTCTGAGCTTTCTATTCAAATATTTGTGTTTGCCTTGGTTTTCCCTTTCACTTCCATCAGGCCTACTTGGGCAGGCAGATCTGCCCTGAGAAAGATGTTTTCACCACAGCATATGGGCTGTTCAGGCATGGTATATATGTTGATGCAAGGGACAAGGACATGCTAGATGGCCTTTTCTGCGGTTGCCCCCAGATTCTAGAATAGCCTTCCTCTAGAAGTTCACCAGGTGCCTACACTGACTGGCTTTTGTGCCTGGTTAAAACATATCTGTTTGCCCAGGCCTTTGGTGTTTAGCTTCCTCAGGGTGTAGACCTGTCAGGACAGGTGAAAGGGAGGCAGGGAGGGTTATATTTTGAAGGTGTTATAATATTTAATGCATTATTATTGTTGTTGGGAGGGGAAGGAGGGCACTTCTAAGGCCATTTACTGGGATTCAAGAACAGGCAAGGGTTCGTCCTTGTCTCTACTTGAGATGCCCATGAATCACTGTGGGCCACTGTGTGTGATGGGATGCTGGACTAGATGGGCTGTGGCCTGATCCAGCAGGGCTTCTCTTATGTTCTTATGTTCTCTTATGTTCTTATGTTGTTGTGACCTGTCCTGAGACCTCTTGGTGAAGGGCACGATAGAAAATCTTAAGTAAATAAATGAATAGATAGATAGATAGATAGATAGATAGATAGATAGATAGATAGATAGATAGATAGATAGATAGATAGATAGATAGATAGATAGATAGATAGATAGATAATGAATCCATACAAGGTTAGTCCTGGTTCAGATAAAGTGGTGTGGGCTAAGATCAGAGCAGTGGCTTGCAACAAGGGCCATCCACATTACACCAGCCCAACTCCAGAGAGTGGAATGAAAGTTGCTAGCCTCCAAAGCTACCATCCTGTTTTGATTTTCCTGGGAGCCCAGAAATGGTCCTTTGGCTTGACCATTTCTGGGATCCTGGTGAAATGGCACTGGACTCCACTCACTGGATACAATAGCTGAGCTTTCTGCACTGTGGATGGGAATGTCTTGAAAACGACTTTGAATAAGTCTCCTCTTGCATGGAAGTTGAATATTATTTTAAGCAAACACTGTCCTCCTTCCTCCCTAATGGGTAAAATAACCCATTGACAGCTCCGAGTGAAGTTGCTCTCATCGTGCAGTGGTCTTTTAAATTCATACTTAATGGAGCCATAATTGTGTGTATTGAATAAATACCAATGTCTGATTAAGATGATATTCATTGAGTTTCCATAGTCTAGCTGCAGCTTCTGCATACCTATTACAGGGTTGTTAAGCCTCACTAAATGTGTTTGCAATAACTACCCAGTATATCCTTATTAAACAATAACTCTCTCTACTGAGCCTAAATTAAAACCTTATTTGAAACACTTTGTTTAAAGCATAATTTGAAAACCAAACCACAGGGGAGAATCAACCCCCACATTATTTTTCTGTTGTCTTATGTGAGCCAGTTTTGCCAAGTCTTCTTCCATTTCTTATATATGTGTTATATGTTGCATTGCCCTTAGTTCTCTGTCTAGGCTCAGGGTGCCTCAATAATAAATGCCTATTGGCTGGTGGTATACAAATTATCCCAAATTCAGAAATGGGGCAGTCCAAGAATTCTAAACATAGGACAAACTGCCCCTGCAAAAAACATCACTCTTGTGTTTGTTTTTGGATATAACTATTATTCACCATGGTGGTGATATAAATCTATACCATTATCCAGTATTATATATTCTATGATTAATAATACAGGTAAATTTCAACTTTAAGGAGATTAGTTAAATATTAAACTGTTTATTATTTATTTTATTTTATATGCTTTCTATATATGTTTATTTTTATTTGCTTATGTTTGTTTCCATTACAAGTGTAGTACAAGTATAGTTACAAGGGGAAAAAACCATTAAATTTGTGGGGTAGATTTCTACTCCAGAGTCCCAGATACTGAAAAATCAACAGAAAATCAGCCTTAGGAGATAGGTATTCTGTTTTCTCTAAGTTTTAGCTTCAATTAACCTAGGCAGAATCCATTAACTCTTTGTTACCCTGAAACCATAGATTTAGAGACAAATACATTTACAATAATTCTGTGGAGAAAATATAAAAGTGCTAAGTATAAGTTGATTTACCTGTACTCTGAAAGAGTTAAGATGTAAAATGTTTTTAAAAAGACTTCATTGCAAGAGGTCACATTGCTGAGATCATAGCACTCTAGAGCCAACAAATCTGACAAAAATAAATAAATAAATGAGCACCTGCCTCCAAATTGGAGCTGTCAGTATCTGACCTTTGGATGACCCGAGATATGCAAGTAAAGAATAGGGCCCTTTCTGCACTGGGCCTTATTCTGGGATACATCCTGGAATAGGGACCTCCATTCTGCATGCCATAGAGTTGGCCTTTTTCCACTAGGGCTTAGAATCCTTCCAAGACCCCATTAGGAACCCAGTTGGTACCTGATTGGTACCAATTGGGAAGGCCCTGTCCCCATCTGAACCCCATTGAAGGCCCCATCTGCAAGGGCAGGGGAAATCCAGATTTAATAGGTCCTCCAGGCCTTTATATCTGGATTTTCTATGGACCTGATTAAAGATGTCCACAATGGGGTCTTCAAGAGGACCCCATCTCAAAGATCCAGATCTTCAAGAACCTGATCTTTGACTGTGTGGGGGGAAAAGAGGAGGGAGTTACCATAGTTTGCACTATCATGCAGACAGCAGGCCCCTGCAGATCCCTAAGGTCCCGAGCAAAAGGGAGTGGCTCTCATTCATTGGACCTTTGTCCATTAAGGCTTAGAACCCTTCTAAGACTCTATTAGGAACCTGACTGATACCTGATTGGTACCAATTGGGAAGGCCCTATCCCCACCTGGACCCCATTGAAGGCCCACTGGCAAGACCCTGTCCCCACAAGGGCAGGGAAAATCTAGATTTAATGGGTCCTTCAGGCCCTTAAATCAGATTTTGTGTGGACCTGATTAAAGCTGTCCATAATGGGGTCATGGAGAGCAACCCTGACATTTGTGCATTGACACTTTTTAAGTATGATTTTGAGGCAGTTATAGATCTGCTTAATTGCAGTGCCATCCTGTATTTCCTAATTTTTTAATATATATATCATCTTTACTTACTCCATCTAAGTTGCCATCCTTTGTGGCATTATTATTTCTCTTTCAAGATCTCTTCCAAGGATCAGAAGTACGGACAAAACACCACGTGGCCTCCCCAAGCCTCTTGACCTCTCTTCTGAGAATTTCAAAGCCTTAAATAACACAGCTGAACTTTTGGTAGGCAGTATAATTTGTCCTAACTTGGATGAGCAGGAATGAATACGTGTAACTGGAACTGATGGATCTTGGCAGCTGTCTCATCATATTTCTAATTTGTGCTTCAGGTGGACAGCACACTTGCTGAGCTGACAGGTTTGGTCCAAAGGCCTCCATTTCTTTCTCTTGCAGTAGAGTGTTATCAGCAGACGCATCTCTCCTTTCTTGTTTGTAAGAATCACTTGGATCCTTTTGCCCTTTGAGATTTTGCTTTCCTTGGTCTTGCTTTGTTCTTGCCTTGCAGGCATCTTTGAGGGTTACTCCCTTCCAGTAGTGCAGAATGCCATATTAATGCCCTACTTCTGATTGTCACTCCTGTCCACAGCACCTGCAAGTGCAAGTGCAATCCAGATGCTACAGCGTTCCTGTTCCAGGCCTCTCAACTTCTCTTCCAGAAGTGTCACTTAACATGTAGATGTCATGTTACCTTAGACCAGCAAAATGAATAGGTCACAAATCTTGCAGGCAACCGCAATTGTGTTTTCCCTCTCCATTCCTGTTTCTATGTGTAGCTTTCATCTTGTTGGTATATTATTTCAAATGTACATCACTTCAACATAAAAGGGGTTGATTTTCTATGTATATTAGAGTTGCAGGATGGGAACTGCTGATTGGATAATTCTGCTGTGATAGTTTGTATGCCACATGCTCTCTCTCTCTTCAAGCTAGCAGTAGACAGACTCCAGTATCTCTTTATGTGCATATCTGATGTAAATAAGTTATAAGGCTCACAAGTTATAGATAAGTAAAGTTATGTTGAACAAAACAAGAAGTTGTATGCTTCAGGGCTGTCCTTCAAGAAACCATCTGCCAAAGTTTAGTTTTCTTAGTGAGAAAGAAAACAACCATACCAGTTAAGTTCTTAAGCAGACTTTTGCACAGGCCTCCTCCCTTTGCCAAAGCCTACTAATGAGATAGTGGGTGCCTCCAGAAATAAATAAAAATGCCAATTTAACCTTTGTCCAGACTCAATGTTGGAGTCTGTTTATTCCCTTCCTGTTTAGCAGGCAATGTTTGACTTGATCCCTTTGTGGAAAATTTGTTAGAAACCTTTGCTGCTGATCCCCCTGTTTGCAAACACAGTCACAGGCTCTGATTGTGAGCCCTTAGGTACCTTGGGCCTTTCTGCACTTACTAGTAAACCAGGACAGTGTGAGCCTAGACCCCTTTTCAGCCTTGTTCTTCTGCACTTTGGTGGATCAGAGAGGCCCCACACACTGTTACCATATTCTCTCCTATACTGAACTTGGCAGCCCCAATTGGTCACTTAGTCCAGTCTAGTGGCACATAGGGTGTTTTTCCACTGTCACTAGAAGTACCCATTGATGGGTACTTAATGGTCTAGGGACACATGCAGAAGGGCACACAGCTCAGTCAGCTTAGCGGGGGGGCCATTTTAGTGGCACACCAAATTTGCACTGCTGAGATAGGTACCTGAGGGACTTCAAAACTAGGAACTTTAATTCCTGGCTATCAAAGGTTTCTGGCCATTGGAGCTCATGTGAGTTGCAGAATAGCAACTCCTCTGGAGCCTTTGACTGCTGCATTGCTCTTGGGGGTTTTCTGCGCACCCTGCGCTAATCTCCGAAGGCAACTTTGGAGGGACTTCGAAGCCAGCTCTCACAAGCAGTTCTCTTCAGATCCTTTGCTAATCTCTGAAGGCAACTTTGGAGATTGCACCCCCTGTCTCCCAAAACACCTGGGATGACAGGCAGACCCCTTGTGGGTAGATCTGGATTTGCAAATGGGTGCTCTGGTGTTTCCACAGCAGGCAGGCTAGCACCCATTGCTATTGGGTGCTAGACCACCCATGGAAACACACTGGGTACTTCCCTTAATCCGCATCTACTGGGGTGTTTTTCCACCGTGCTCCTTTAATCCGGATCTAAGAAGATCCGGATCTAAGGAATGGGTACTTGCCTTAATCCAGATTTAGTAGATCCGGATTAAGGGAAGTACCCAGTGTGTTTCCATGGGAGGTCTAGTACCCAATAGCAATGGGTGCTAGCCTGCCTGCTGTGGAGAACCAGAGCACCCATGTGGCAAATCTGGATTGGACCACAAGGGGTCTGCCTATCACCTCAGGTGTTTTGAGGGACAGAGGGTGCAATCTCTGAAGTTGCCTTCAGAGATTAGCAAAGGCTCCAAAGACAAACCCCTTATGAGAGAGGTGCATATTCATTAGCTCTTTGCTTGCCATTTCTCCTGTGAGCACTGATGAGTCAGCCTCATTAATGTGCACCTCTTTCCATGCCTGGAGGCAAGGGAACCTTTGCTAATCTCTGAAGGCAACTTCTGAGGGATTTTGGAATTACCTTCATAGAGACTCCAAAGTCTTGACTTTGGGGCACCCCCCATGGGTGCCCCCACCCGAGCCTCCTCTAGACCCCATTGCTTCAGGACCTATAATCCGGATTTTAAGGCTGAAGACCCCATTGTAGAACCCTTTAATGGAGTCTACACAAAATCCGGATTATAGGTCCTGAAGGACCCATAATGATCTGGATTTACCTAGCTGTGGTGGAAACAAATGTGTCCCTAATGGGGTCTGTGGTAGAAATGGGGCCATCCGGCTCTCAGCCAAATGGGTCCTTAATGGGTGCTTCAGTGGGTACTTAGTGACAGTGGAAAAACACCCCTAGATCCGGATTAACGGAAGTACCCATTCCTTAGATCCAGATCTTCTTAGATCCGGACCAAAGGAGCTCAGTGGAAAAACACCCTATAAGTGCCTTATTCTGACTGTATGTTCAGTTCTGTGCCTCAAATGTCCTCACAGAATAGGCACAGAATATATCCACTGTCTTACCCAAATAACCAAGCAATTCCCTTCATACACAACACGCTGTTCCTATGAAGACTCAAATACAGTATCTCACAAGCTTCGGTGCCAAACGTCTCCTTTGCCCTTCTGTGTGTGAGCCTCCACTTGTCCAAGTTCCTCATAATATGTGGGCTTTGCCTGGTCAGATGGAGGATGAATTTCTCAATATATATCAGCTATGGGGACAGGCAGTGCCAAGAACAGTATGTCTAGTCTTTAATATTAAAGGGGCAAATGTAGGCGTCTTTGTATTTGCAGCATGTAATGTTACTGTTTCCTGTCTTCCACCAGTTTCTGTAAGTAAACAGGTTTGGATCTGGTCAGTTGCTGAACAGAAGATGACTGAGAACTACATATCTTCAGTCTTGGGCTGTATAATAGTGCGGGGGGGGGAGCAGGAATATAAATGTGGTGAAATGCATTAATAAGATGGAGAAATATCGCTCAAATATGCATTTAGCAGATGCTGTTCAGCATAAGCAGGTGTAAAGTGATTCACACTGATGATAAAAAAAATATATCTACACATATAGACTAATGTGGTCTGTGTTGGCAGCATGTAAGCAGGAAACAGATTTTGGCATATGGTTAGACAGCTCAAAGAATGTGTCAACCTAATGTGCATTAGACATTTAAAAAGACAAACAAACAAACAAACAAACAAGGCTAATAGCACGTTAGGAATAGTAAGAAATGATGCTGAAAATAAAATTGCTAACCTTATAATGGACTTAATTGATGGTGTGACCACATCCAGAATACTGTGAATAATCTGGGTCAGCATACTTCAAAAAGAAAGTCCAGCCCTCCCCTTGACTCGGTTTTTGGCAGGGTGGTTACACTATTGTACTATTGATCACTTCTGAGGTGCCTTGATTTACCCCTCCCCCTCATCCCACACCCTTTGCTTATTTATTATTGCTGGAGGGGGGCGGGGGTTCTGCCCAAACCTCAGTTGACTTGCATAAGGTTGATCTACATGTCTGACAATTACATTAACTTGCAATGGGTTGATCAACCTATCTGACAATTGCATTGATTTGAATGCAGGCTTGGTGTCTCAATAAAAGGCAATGAAATCAAGTGGTGCAGTTTTCTGCTGACCCTCATAGGTCAGAGGACAACCCTGTAGCATGTTTGGACATTTTTTGTAATCCAGAACGATTTTCCACTTGCGTTTCTATAGCAAGAAAGTTTTTGTTTGGTCTGGGAGTAAAAACAACTTTCAAGGCTGGCTTTACATGGTTTTGGTGAATTTTGACTGCTCTTTAAGTGGAGTGTAGAACACAGAGTGGAGTAGAGTGGGGGCATATTCACAATTACCAGTAAGGTAAGGTGGTAGTACAGTGGCAGCCATCCACACTATGGGCACTGGACTAACCCTGTACTTGGCCAACAGTATGTGCAGTTTGAATGGACTGGCCAGATTGCCATAACAAGCTCTGAACCAGCAGTTGTGCAGCCCCACCCACTTGCACTGCCACACCCAGAAGAAAGTGCAAAACCACTTCTCCAGGAGTGATCTAGCCATTTCAGGGCAGGCTGCAGGCTGCTTCTTAGCAGTCCACAGCTGGTTTGCTCCACGGAAGGTCTATCCCATTTTGGGGCAGCTGCGGTGGCAGCAAAATGCAGATGGGCATCACCAGCATGAGGATGATACCACTCCAGCAGGTAAATGTGAACAGGCCCTGCGTCTCTGCTGTGTGTTCATGAGTTTCCTATATGTGCTGCATTTGTTGAGTGACTGATTTCCTGACTGAGAGCAGAGTGCTTTTTGTATATGTATGTCCATGCTAATATGTTCCTTTTTGTGAACACATCTCTTGTTGTGCGCACAGGGGTTTTGTTTTTTTGGCTATACACTCATGTAGATTTTGAACCCACATTTACATTAAATGCTACCTAAGAGCCTATAATATTATGGGCTGCATTTCATCTGCTCATAAAAATCTCCTCATCCTCTAAAACGGATGTATAAAGAACTGCTGGGCCTTGGGTCGTAGGGCCTTTCCGCACTTGGCCTTGTTTTTGAATATATCCCAGGATAGGGGCCTGTTGTCCGCATCCTAGTGCAGACTATGGTGGGCCCCAGGTAAGGCCTACCATAGCCTGCATTAACATGTGGACAACAGACCCCTATCCTGAGATACATTCCAGAATAAGGCCTAGTGCAGAAAGGGCCATAGTATTATTTTTAGACACTTGCCTTCTACTCAAAAAGGAAATGAGTTTAACTTACCAGAGCTTAATGTATGTGTGTGTGTGTGTTGGTTCTCATATGCTTCACTATCTGTCTACCTATCTATATTATCACTGGTTTGTCTCTGGTTTTCTCAGCTGTGAAACACATTAATAACAGAATCAAACACAGAGTTAAGCCGTAGCACATTTCAGACTATTGATTTTGATGTTCTAAAACATAGTTAATCGGGTATTGGGAAAATGGCCCAAATCTAAGCTATTAGGCATTCAATGCTTAGGAATGCTTTCAAGGTGCAGTGAGGCAAATAAGTAGTGGTTGCAGATATGAAGGTGTGAATGTTCTCACGCACATGCACGAACGCACACATAACACATAAATACCTACTCAAAAGGGCCCAATGGAGCTCATTATAAATCTGACAACTTGGCAAGCGTTGCTATCCTTCTGTTGACCATAAATAATTTACAGCCAAGATGTTTGTAGGAGTAGCACCTTCTGGAAGCATTCTGGGAAGTTGTAACTGCTGCTTTGCTCCACTGACATCTTCATTGAAAAATCTATCCAGTGAGGTCTTGCTGCACTTTAACTTTGATTTGGTTAATCCACATATTTTAAAAATGCAGCAGGATAAAAAAAAAAGAGGAGTAAGGCACATGCTAGAACTTCCCAAAAAGGAGGCCAGTTCACACCTGGCCACATAGTTTGCAATAGGTTAATGTCTGGGCAGGTGCATCTGCACTTTCAGGAGGCGTTTACCTGAGGCATCCACACCGCAACCATTCACACCATTTCTGGTGCAAGGGGTCATCTGAAGTTCTGCACAAGTGTCCTGGAACCGCAGGTGACCTCAAATGCAACTGCACGTGTGCTGTGGCATTGGTGACAGTGCATACACAGTTGCACTGGGTGCTATGATCAAAATGGTAATGCCCTGACAGAGATCAGACATATGACCGGATGCAGGTGAATGTCCATGTGGGGGTTAAGCTACTGTGTACAGGAAGCTAAGTGCAGAAATGCCGAGGGACTGTGTGACTATACTACAGAAGCACTGCAAGTGGTCTAAGTGCAAGCTCTGCCTATGTGATTTTTATGGCACTTGCAAATATTTAAGGGAAACAGTTTTAAGGGCCTTTTCGTACTTGGCCCTCTGGGATGGCCAGGAATGCTCTGGCATGGTGTATGCACACACTGCGGGGCCACTTCTGTCTTGGAGCAGCTCCCAGTGTGCACAGCCATCCCCATGTTCAATAGTCTTTTTGCACTTACTGCTCCGTACCTATACTAGGAGAGCTGACGACCCTCCTAGAACAGCCCTAGGTGCATCCTTTGCACCTACTTTCATGCAAAGGCTATGTGGGGGCATGGCAGCATGGCTGTAGTTGTGCAGTTCTGCACTACATTGCCCAATCATCTTAGCAACAGCCAGATGCTCATGGCTGTTGCTGCGGTGAAGCAGACACTGCTAGATGGCAGTGTTCACACTCTGCTGCAGAGTAATTTCCAGGTAGGTTTGGGTGCTGGACACTAAGAATCAAAATTATCCTAAACAATAAATAAACAATCCATGATGGATGGCTGTATAAGTACTGCCATCTTCTTATCCTTTTGCCTTCAATCTTTCCCAGCATCAGGATATTTTCCAATGACTCCTGTCTTCTCATTATGTATCCAAAGTATCTGAGGGCATTTTTGCACTACCCTTCCCATCCACTGGATAGGAAAGGAGTATGATTAACCAACATTGACTAGTGCTTGTACTGGAGCACTACTCAACTTTGGCCATTCCCTCCCCCTGAGGCTGTGGCACCCTCCACAACTGCACGTGTCAGCAGTGATGTCTATAGCTGTCTGAGATACCAGTGCGTCGGCAGGAGTGAATGGTTGTGCCACTGGACGCTTCAGGTAAGTCCCTGGTTAATGATAGTTAATGTGTGGAACATGATTTTGTGCTCCATACCTAATTAATGATTAGTAAACGTCTGGGGAGGATGGGCATGCTTAGAGTCAGTATCAGCCTACTCTGCGTGTGTGTGCTCTTCCCACGAATTCACTAATTATAAACTAGAGACCATAGTGCGAATGGGCCTTGAGTCTCTGCTTCAGTATTGTCCTTCCAGTGAACGGTCAATGTTGATTTGCTTTTGTATTGATTGATTTGATCTCCTTACAATCCAAGGGACATGCAAAAGTCTTCTCTAGCACTACACTTCAAAAGCAGTGATTGTTTGGCACTCAGCCTTCCTTATAGTCCAAATAACCTTCTAAGCATTTCCTTTCCCCTAAAGTTTATTTCAAAAGGAGAAAAAAAAATCATTCCCCAGTACATGTTCTCATGCTCTTCTTTTTGCACCATGTGATTTATGGATCCCACAAGTTTCTGAAAACTATATTCTTTAATTTTTGTCATCTTATGTTACCGACTGTTTCCTCCAGCTGGGAGAATTTCTTTTTTGTTTTGTCAACATAGAAGTTGGGGGGGGGGGATAAAAGACATTAGTTGTACAAATATGTATGCTCAATCGTATGGATGATTTTATAGCAGCCCTGTAGGAGGAATGGGCTCTGGAGTATCCAATTCCCTTTTGTATTCTGAAGTGCTTTGTAGAAAGCAGGCTGTAGGAATGGGAGTGCAACATTTCCTTGGGCGTCTAAAAATAAGCTTGTTAATTGAGTCACACTGCAATTTGCTACAAAGGGAGAAGGGTCTTCTCTTCTTCAGAGTACAATTTTCTACCTTGAAAGCCTTGGACAATTACCACATTTTTACCGTTTTCACTGTCACACGGACACTTCCTTCCTTCTAAAGAGGCTATGAACATTTCAGCTTCAGCTTAATAAAAAAGGACGGATGTTTGCTGCACTTTGCTGAGAGGTTATATGTGCTGAAGTTTCCACTTGTGTAGCTAAAAGGATAATTGAAAAAGATTCATAAAATGTGTGAACAAAGCTTTTCAAGTTTTAGGGAAGCTAGTGGAGGTAGATATGTCTTTAAAAAGAGAGAAAGGGGGAAAAGGGAGATAAAGAATGAAGAAAATGACTTGTTTTCTGTTCTGATTTCTCCATCTTGGCACACAGCAGGTACATTTGGCAATCTGATCTTCAGCTGCTAAAATCAACGACTCAAGGGACAATCTCAGACACAGGATGCCAAAGATAGTCAGTATTAAAGGCGTGGGAGACAAATTGCAGGCCTCATCTTCATCTTCTACACTTCCATACACAATTTACAGGGATTCTATGACTAAACATATGCTGGATGGAACCGAAACCCTCACTTTTATTTAATCTACCTTTAATAGCTTAATCTTGAAAACAAAAACAAAAAGTTTATGTAAAAGATGTTTCATGTCTGAGGCTGAGAGCAGGTTTTTTTTTTTAAATGCATGTGCCCAAAAATTTCCTATCATAGACTTCGTACAGCTCTGTTGATTTCAGGAGAATGGCCTTTATGTCTCCTGTGTGTGTTGGGGATATTCTCAGCTGCTCCATCTCAGATGTGCTTCTTTCTGCTGTTTAACAGAACACTGTTTAGCAGAACAACTAGGGATGTGCATGAATACCTGAAATATTCATTATTTATACAAATTCAAGCAAACTTGGATATTCATATACGAATAAAATATCGACATTCGGGTTTATGAATTTGAACAAATATGAATATCTTATTTGTATGAATAATTTGGACATAAGATATGTATCTGATACATAATTTGGACATTTATATCTGTATGAGTACATATGCATCTCGTACGTACCTGCGCACATCTTGTTTGGATCTGTATGCATCCATAAAGGATGCATACAGATGTGTACATGTATGTAAGAGATGCATATGTACCCATACAGTTACGAATGTCCAAATTATTCGTACAAATACTTATGAATATATTCATATCTTATTGAATGTCTGGACATTTGTTTTTTCATTATTTGGATACATTCGAATTTTTGAATATTCAATTCATCATGAATCAAACTTGAAAACTGCATTTGTGCACACCCCTAAAAACAACTCCTGAGCACATTGTAGTTTGGTAGTAACTTATTGTTGAGTTAATGTGTCCATCTTTCCCTGGAGGTCTTCCTTACCAGTTTTCTTCAAAAGTAGTTCTCAGTTACTCTTTGGGTTGTTGAGTGACTTCTCATCCTAGCTGCTTGTAGACAATAGTGAGATTAGGTGAAGCTTGAGGGAGTATAGAGCTAGGTGTTGCTTTCTTGGATTTTTAGCTGATCTCTTCTTTGTTTGGGCCCAAGTTGTTTCCTGTTCTGAGTTGTTTCCCTTATGTAGTACATAGATGGGATCTAAATGTATGTGTCTGTTAGTAGCTAGTTCAGCTGAGTGCCTGTATTTAGGTTCCGTAAAGCCTGTTTAGTGTTCCAGAGGGCCTGGGAAGAGGCCTGGGGCTCCACTGGAGCAGGTAAGGGGGCCCTGGGGAGGTCTTGGGGATGGAGGCCCCAGGAGTGAGGCTCCCTGCATTCAGAATTTTTAAACAAAAAATTCAGAATTTAACCTCCCATTTTTGAGTGATGTACTTGAGAAAATGATGGAGATTTAACTGCAGGTGTGATTGGAGGAAATGCATTAACTAGACCCTGTTCAATGTAGCTTCAAGCTTGATTATAGCACAGAAATCACCTTGAGAGCTCTTGATGATTTTCTCCGGGAGAATGACAATGGGAGTGCAGCCCTGTTGGTTTTCCTGCATCTCTTGGCAGTTTTTGACACCATCTGGGAAAGCTATGGAGTGTGGCAGCTGGTGGCACCACGTTGCAATGGTTCTGGTCCTATCAGTAGCAGAGAATGCTTGTGGGAGATTCTTGCTTGATATTCTGGGAACTCGCCATGGAGTTCCTCAGGGGTCAATCATGTGTCCTATGCTCTTAAGCCACTGGGAGAGATCATTAGTAGTTTTGGAGTGTAATCAATGTGCACCATATCATAAACCAAATGAAATAGTTTTCATCAGAACCGTGCTGGGGGAATAGAATGTTCCATTGATTTCAACAGGAAAAAAGCATGTAATTAACACTTTTGCATTGAAATCAATGAAAAGTGCTTTGCTACCAGTTGGATTGCACTTGGTGTCTGTAAGTTCTAGGATACTCACTACAGCATATCCTGTCCCATGCTTTTCAATTTTCCTGTGGTTAATTTGTGGGGATGAAATGGTAGTAATAATGCATGCAACAGGCCACACATGTGGTGAAATTTGATGGGTCCATCCATTCCTAACATTCAGAACACCTCAGAGTCATCATTTATGCTTCCCATGATGCCTACAATATAATGTGAAATATTTAATAAGTCAAGATAAAGACCCATCAATGTAGGAAGGGGTTCAAAAAAAGACCTCTCTGTTCAAAGGCTCCTCAGCATTGAAGCCTGTCCTGGTATATATGCTGGTAATTACTGGTAAATATGCTTCAGTGCTAATATTATGCATTTTAAAAGGATTTCTTTTTCTTTTCTTTTTAAAAATCCCTTTGCATGTTAGAACTGGTCTTGGGCCTAAAATAATATTAAGGCCTACTTGTTGCCATACACATGCTAGGAGGCCAAGACTGAAGAAGATAAAAGCTTAACTTAGCAAAATTGTCATGGAGACACTCCCTGCCTTCAGCAACTCCACATCCAACAGGCAGACTGAAGAAGGTACAAAAATACCATGGGAACCAGGAACCATATTGCTACATTCTGAGGGGTGTGCCTAAGCAGGTTCAGGTTCCTCAGCTATTGGTGACCTTTTTGTAAACTCCAATAACCTCTTTTGGCTCCTGTGGTCTTCTTCTGGAATGTAGCCATTCCTCTTGCAATTGGAAGATGACCTGCTTCATTTTTAATGGATCCCCAGATAAAATAATTTCATTGTGCCTGCGTTTTTATGAAAATGGAGCAAAGCATGGCACGCAGCATTCAATCTCCCATTGGAGATAAAACGTGTTCATTTACCAGCTCAGGAAAATCAATACCAGTGATTGGATATGAGCATTTATATTCACTTAACTCTTTTCTATCACAAAAGGATGCACAAGAGAACAGGGAATCTCTGTTTAATGCAGTAGAATTGGTCTGTCCAGGGGTAAGAAAACTATTTTTTCACCCCAATCCATGGTAATTAATTCTTCTTCCAGAAGAATTGTTCTTGAGTTTTTGCAAACAAGCATTTGCACACACACAAACACACACACACAGAGGGTCAAAATAGGTCTGTCATTTAAAGATCGAAGTGATATAATCCTGAACATCCGAAGTCAGCTGGGATTTACAGAGAACTTACATAATGGTTTGCAAAACTTCACAGCACTTTGTCTTGTATTTATTGCCTTGTATTTCAAGAAGTCTTGTTGATTTCTGGCAATTTTCATCCATCTTATAACCTGATTTACATTCTTTGCACACTCTTAGTTTCTGCTTCATCTTTCTTTCTTTCTTTCTTTCTTTCTTTCTTTCTTTCTTTCTTTCTTTCTTTCTTTCTTTCTTTCTTTCTTTCTTTCTTTCTTTCTTGCTTTTTTGCCTTTACTGTCTTTGGTTTCATTTGCCCACACAGCTACACAGTCTGCAGGGTGCTATCGATGGCAACAAGGATTTCTCACTAAAACCAGCTGAATGACACAGAAGGAAAATTAAAGAGGTACCAAATAGCATCAAGTATGTGTGCCCAGTAAAATTGATCTTTGGCCATTTCTGCAATCATCTGTGCTGAACTGTTCCAGATGAGATTGGCATGATTCCCAGCAGGAACAAGGCAGCCTGCACTTGGATGGACTGTTATGGGACAGATCCCACACTGCTCCAAAGGTGAGTAACTAAAAAAAGTTCCTGGCCTCATAGCCCTAGAGGGACCCATTTTAGCAGCACAGTTTGGTGTGCTGCTGATATGTGTCCCCTTGCTAAACTGGCCGATGGAAGTGTGCATCCCTACACGCAGCACCCTGGGAAGTCTAGCAGCCTCTGGAACTCCAATAGGCCTTTTAAAAGAGGTCTACTGGTAACCCTGTCTATGCTGCCATTTTGGCCACCTAGACTGGGCTACCATCCATCCAATTGTGAACACAGCAACTTAGGCTACATTCACACCTAGCTTTTAATCCAGCTTTAGTCCACTTTCAGAGCAGAAGAACACATCAGCAAAGTGAACAATCTTTTCTTTTCACATTATTTGACCCAAAGATGGATTTTCTGGGTTAGGAAATGCTGAAAGGAATCCACTTGCAGCTTCACTGGTATGTTCTCACACTCTGAAAGTGGACTGAAGCTGGATTAAAAGTTAAGGTGTAAATGCAGCCTTAGTCTCTTCTGGTCGTCACCAGAATGAATATGGAATCAGACGCCCAGAGGATGATATTGATATAACAGAAAGTGCAGAAAAATCTATTTAGTAATTTATTTGCTGGATTTAAAATACTACTTTCAAATACATTTGAAAATAAGACATTTGACTCTTTAGAAAACAGCTGAGTCATAACTGGGGGATCATTTTGTGTATATTTTCCCTGATTATATGTCCCCTCCTTTTCTGATTTATTTTTCCCAAAGGATCACAAAATCATACAAAAATTCATGCATTGAAACTGCCTTTGTGGATGTAAGTAAAAGTTGAGGCAGCTGTTAGGTATCCTGTCCCTTTTCTCCCAATCAGAGTCATTGTTAGAAGTTCCTCAAGAAGAATAGGCACATTGATCTATAGCAGAGTTTAACAACCGTCCCAAGCACATGGTATCTTCCAAGGCCCTCAAAATACAAAAAGATTATCTGAAAACAGAAACACGTGTTCCAAAAATAAAACAGCACAAGTTCCATAAAATGGAAATAGCTTGCAAAAAGATCAGCCAGTTCTACAATCACGCATAAGGGTACAGCTTATTACTCAAATCCAGGAAAGCTTTGAGCCAGCAGGATCGTATTTTTGCAAAACAGATTACTCTGGAGAGACCTAAGACTTTGGTAGAATCTGCATGGTGTCTTTATGAAGTCATGAATGTATGAATATCTGCTACAAACACATACACATCCAATGCATATCCAATACAGAACATACGTATCTGATACATACCCTGTAACATATCCACTCTGAAAGCATCAAATCCACCCTGAATCCACTTTGAATCCACTCTCAATCCATGTTGAATGCACTCTGGATCCATTGTAGATGTGACTGGCGTAGCTACTTTCCCACCTCCCCATTTCACGAATGTTCTGAAGCATTCATAGGAATACGAATGTCATTGTATGAATATTCAATTTGTATACAAATGTCTGAATTCATACAACTTTGTACAAATATCAAATGTTACGAATATTTGTGCACATCCCTACTCCAAAGAGCCTTTGAAGATGCTGTGAAGACTGTAAAGTATTGGAATGAAAGTTCCTGGTCTTCCTGATTTTGGGGTCTTTTTAGGTGATGTGCCACTTCCAGTGCTATTTCTGGTAGCGCTTCCTGGAATCACACTGAAAAGGGTCCCCCAGCATCTTCCAGTATACAAAGTTATGATGTCTGCTCACCCTCTGTAGACCAGAATATGTGTGCTGGCCTGGTTTGGGGCCTCTTTAAAGAGGTCCACAGCAGAACTAGAATATGGTGCCATTTTGAGGCTATAGCCACTGCTCCATCTGATGTGGACAAGACATAACCATGGAGAATGGGGTCTTTCATCTTCTGTGCTAGTTTGCAGATAGTAAAAACATAATGGATTATTCCAATCCTCAGCTGAAATACAGGTGAATAAGATAGTAAAACTCTGTGCTACAAGGTACTGTAGAGTGCTGCTCACTTAATCCACCATCCCTGGCTAAATTTCAGCATGTGCACATATCTTTGTACAGAACAGGCAGCTAACCAAGATGGAATGCCTGCATATAGCCATGGAAGTGCCTAACTTTATACTAGAATGCACAGCAGTCAAATGTCACAGTTACAGCAAATAATGAATGGCCCTCCATTTACATTTAATGGAAGAAACAGCATGTTGCTTGCGAGAAACATGTCCATCTGAAAGGATGACTATCACTGAGACCTTGGCTCTAAAAAGGCAAATGAGCATATCTTTGGTGAATCTGCTGGAGACTAAAAACTGTGCAATGTGAAAACAATAGACTGAGCAGAGAGCCAGTTTTTGCATTACACTGTTTGTTTGTTTTCTCCTGCTGGTTAACCTATTGTCAGTAAGGGCAGGATATGCCAAGAGATTGTTCTAACGAGCTACTTAGTGTAAAGGATTAAATGCTGGCTGATTTTATGTGGTAATGCAGAGTTACTGTATACTTTAGCTCTCTCGTTCTGCTGCTAGAAGAATCTTGTGAATTTAAAAGCTTATGCCTTCCCTTGGACAAATGCTGCTAGAAGAGCAGGTGGATGTTCTGGTTTCTTGATTTCCAGGTCTTCCTGTTTCCTTCATTATACAATTCCAGCATTTATATACCATGTTTTTCCAGAAAGCAACACCAAAGTAGCTTGTATTTTTTTAATGAATAAAATCATTTTTAAAGTAATAAAAAGTACAGTTAAAAATTCAAAACCACCTTATATATAGCATGCACTGAGTTCACTTCACTAGATATCTGGGTGAACTGACATCTGGGTGAATGAACTGATGGTACCTAGTCAAAAACAGTGTTGTCTGGACTTCCAAGGGACACAGATCCCACATTAAGAAAGTGCCAGGGAGAAGGCAGTTTCATAGGCTTCCATAGAACCCTGGTGGAGTCAAAGGCCCTTCCTCTAGGTTATGAGACTTCAAGGTCTGCTTCTGGATCTTAGCAGTCCACATATTACTGTGACCTGTGAGGCCAAGCCCCTGCTGGAACACTTGATCTGGATTGTAGTCTCAACCAGGGAGGAGTTGGTTGGGACTACTGGTCAAAACAGATCTACAGTGGACCAGTGGGCCTGGTACAGATCATGGAGGTATGCATGGAGGTGTTGGGGCCTAGTGGGGGGGACACATTTTAGTGGTGCACCAAAGTGCACTGTGAAATGCGTCCTCCAGAGGCTATGAGGCTAGGAACTTTTGTTTCTAGCCCTCAGAGCTTGGAGTCTAGTATTGAAGCTCACACAAGTTTTTGGGGGTAGGGAGGAGATTAGTTTGGACCAGTGTAGTTGTGCAGACAGCATTGTTCCAGACCATACCTTTCTGTGTTCCAAACCAGTGGGTCTGGCTGGTCTAAACCATGGGTCTTTCTGTGCATAAAGGACAGGAATCAGTCTCTAGGGCCAACCAAAGCCTTAGAAAGATTGATATGAGAATAGACTCTCCTATAGACACCTGGGTTACAAGTCAGGTGAGATTGTGAGGTAATTTGTGTCTTAACTTCCCCGGGAGTGAAAATGGGGGATGGGTTAAGCATCTGCAGTTTGAGATGTCCAATCTATCCCAGTGTTACCCAACTGCCAGATAAGTGCAATTGCCTCTAAATTAGAGGCGATCACATTACCATGGCAACAGCAGCAATGGACATGTGTGCTATCATTGCTATGGTGACTGGGTGGCATGGTGTATAATTATGACTGTGTCACCATATCCTGACCTATGCACTGTTTGCCTGGAAGAGGTGTGACAGACTATCCCTATCAAAAGAAAGGACGTGTCTGAGAAATCAGTTGGAAATAAGCACAAAATTGCCAGTGATCCATTTAAGTGACAAAAATGGATCTAGAAACACCTAAGACATGTGACACTAGCAGTAGCAGGCAAAATTTTTGATGTCTTCAATGTGAGAATCAAATATACCAACAATGTCTCTGTTTTGTAGAAACTGAGCACCAAGCTCTTAGCCCTTGTCTAGCTCATTAGTGCCTCCTCAGTAATGGCACATGTACCCTTCCAGATGGTTAAAAAAAAATGAAATGGAGTTGTAGGAATAAAGGGCCTTGCTGCACTGACCCTTAATACAGATTAAGGATCCACGTAGTACACATCTAGGCTTCAGATGTTAATTCAGTTTTAAGGAGCCACATCCTGCACTGATCTTCTCTGCCTGCATTATACATGGCGTGGTCCAGATTAAGAAGCCAGCATTGCCTTGATCCACAATGTGGGAGGTGTTCAGACTGCATGCCTCCGGTGTTTGGGACTGTCAGGGGGCACCTTTCAGCATCATACCATAATATGTTGCCAGAAAAACACCCCTCAGTTGTCCCAAAGGTGTTGTGATTCAGCCATGGTGTGGGTGAATGGTCCAGACTATTTAAGAACATAAGAGAAGCCCTGCTGGATCAGGCCACAGCCCAACTAGTCCAGCATCCCGTCGCACATGGTGGCCCACCAAATGCTCATGGGCATCTCAAACAGAGACAAGGATAAACCTTTTCCTGCTCTTGAATCCCAGCAAATGGCCTTAGAAGCACCCTGCTTTCCTGCTTTTCCTATTTTGGACCCACTGATCCAGAATTAAGGAAGGTAAGTGCAGAAAGGGTCACAGGGGTAAACTGATAGTTGTGTCGCCTCTGACGATCTGCTGGAGAGAAGATGTCAGGATCAGCAGGAACTGTAGGTGCCTTCACTCTACAGGAGTATCTTTGCCACCCACAGTAAAATGTGGCAATCATCCTCTTCTGACCCATGTTCCATGTGTAGCAGGAGCCCAAGACACCTACAGTTGTTTTTTTCCTAAATCATATTGTTGCATCTGACATACAGATACTTCGCCTCTGCTTTCAGAAAACAGTGGGCTGGGATTGTCCATTTGTGTCTGACACATGGAGTGTGCTCACAGATGAAGAACAAATGATCCGATTGTTCTGGAGCTGAGATGGTATGCTTGGACAGGAAATGAGGCAACCCGTCCCATTCCTGAGCCAAATCTTGGCGACAGTCACTAACGAGCACTGTAAGAGAGCCATATGACAATGCCAAGGGGAGTTGAATATCCTATTTAAGGGGTACTGTCAATCCTCTTTGCCAATATTGGCCAGCCCTCCTTGCTGCTTCCATTTCTGGCTTGGAGTTGGAGAGAATTATCACGATGTGGGAGAAGGGAAATAAATAATAAGCAAGCAGAAGCAGCTTGTCAGTGTTCAGGAATGGAAATTAAGAGTGTTGACCAGCGTTGACCTTTTGTTTACATTTTCCTCTGAAACGGGGAAATAATTGCAGTTTCTATATGATGCTGCTTTCAAATTACACCCTCTCTCCTTGCTTTATTCATGACCAGCCAGTGATGGCATTAGAGTCCTGAATCAAAACTAAGCGGTTACTATGGTGTCAGGCTGAAATTATGAATCTCAGCGTCCGCCAGCTTGGGGAAGGAGCAGGAATGGACACATAATTAAAACCAGGAGAGAAAATAGAAACCACATTGTAGCTGAATACTGGCAAGATTGCACTTCCTAAGCTCTGGTTTGGGTGGTGGAGGGGGGAGAAATGGATGTGCTTAGAAATTCAGTGAAATGCATAATCAAGATATAGGAACAATTCACCCAGCTTGTATTTTATTGCTGGCCTTAGCTTTACCACCTACCTGCTTGTCCGCCACCCTGCTCTTTGTCCAAATGGTTAGTGTTGAGCATAATAATTTTCAAAGGCAGCGTAACAATGCATTTGGCACTTGGAAAGGGCTCAAGTGCCCTACACAGTGGTTGTTCCCCATAGAGAGCAGCGACAAGCAGCGAGATGATTGAAGAGAGAGGCAGAAGAAAGTCTGGGATATCGAGAAGCAGCACTGATTTTGTAATTTCAGCTGTCATTAGCTGAGCTCATTGTAGGTTTGATAGATCTACGCTGCTTTGTTACAGTTAAGTGGACTGATTGTGGAACACAGAAACATTTTTAGTGACATGACGGCTAATTTAGAAGAGAGGGGAGAATAGAACATGCATTATTCCGAAACAGAGTCTCACTACCAGAATGCCCCTGGATGTAGCTAAAATCACCTGGGAGTTTGATTCTGGCCTTGTACACAGACAAAGCAGAAAAGGTGAAATACATCCTTCAGGGAATGGCACTCTGCCTGTAGATTCATCCAGGAGCCAGGTCGATAAATAAAGTGATCTACTCTTCTTCCAGCCTGGATGCCCCCTATTTTGAGACATAGAGGAGGACACAGAAAAAGAGAAGCAATTATTCCTTTTATTAAATGCACTTGTATCCTACTCAGCCTCTAAGGAGCTGGGTGAATGGACAACGTTTTATTCTCACCCAGTGAAGAGACAGTAATTTGCCCAAGTGAGCTTTGTAAGTGAGTAGGGACTTGAACACACGGTCCTTTTCTCTTCCACTACGCTGACTCTGTTATACTTAATAAACCATGAACTGCAGAGTTTAATAGGAGGATTTATTGCTGCCATTATTCCTAATTTAAATACCAGGAGAATTCTTAAACAAATGATTGTACCAATCTGCATTTTTTTAAAAAAACACACACATATCTGTTGTCCACTTATATTCATGGAGTATACTCGAGGGATGTGCACGAATGGGATTTTTTTGTATTCAATTACTATTGAATCGAATGTAAGAAAATTTGTATTTGTTTGAATAGATCCCCTTTGAATGTGGTATGATCCTATTTGATACAAATGTTTTCGTATAAATTCGTACAGATATCCAATACAAACAAATACGTATCCGATACGTAACTGATATGTATCCCATAACATATCTGCTCTGAAAGCACCAAATCCACTCTGAATCCACTTTGAATCCACTCTCAAACTATGTTGAATTCACTCTGGATCCATTGCAGATGTGACCAACACAGCCATTTTCCTACCTCCCCATTTCATGAATATTCTGAAGTATTTGTATGAATGTCAATGTATGGATGTCTTAACATTCGATTGCATACGAATGTCCGAATTCATATGAATTCGTTCAAATATCAAGTGTTACAAGTATTCATGCACATCCCTAGTGTAGTCTTATTGGATTTTGGTATTTCCTCACCTCATAGATCAGTTGTGCAGTAGCACACTGTAGGGGGTGCCTGTAGCACAACGTGTATTAAACACACACGCAAATTGGCAGTTTGGGCATCTTCCTTGGAGTGGGAAGTGTGTTGTTTCCACAAACACACATACACACTGATCTTGGTTGCACAAAGATCATTCCCCAGCCTCAATATTTTTTATCGGGATTATTTGGCGAGCATAGGAAATGGACACAGGAAGCACTATAAGTGAATTCACTCTTTAGTAGAATTCACTCTTTAGTAGCATGGTGCAGGTGACACTGCAGAGCAGGAGAAAGTGCTATCAGAATGATATCTACTGCTCTGATGTTGAAGTGCTACTGTAGGCATTTATGGTAGTATGTGTTTGTGATAGGCCCTGCACCATTTAAGCATCATGTGGATCCTGGAATACACAAACCCAAGGCTTCATACACAGCAGCAGGATCTGTATGATGGTGGTTCCTGGTAAGAAGAACCATTTCATAAAGTATCAAGCATGCTCTTTTATATGCACATCATGAATCCTGGCTAAACTTTGCTTCCTGGCTTCAACATTTCCAGCTGGAAATGGCCCATTCCCCATGTTTGTAAAAACAGGGCCAGTCTATTCAGCTGAAAGAAAGTGAACCAAGGTAGGTGTGGACTTTGTGGCAGTGGTGGCCAAACAGAAGAGCAGGAGAAAGCCCTGTCACAGCATTTTTCTTGTTCTGTCTCTCTTCGTCTATCATCACAGTGACCTCAGGAGTGCTTGTGTGTTTGGTGGATGAATTGTCAGGGCACCATTAGGATGCCCCAAGGATCCGACCACTGACATTGTCCTTCTAAGGTGGATGGCTCTTTAACTGAACACAGCTCTTGGACCAGCTACAAAAGCTAGAAGGAATTGGTACCAGGGTTCAGAACAGGCAGAACTATTTGCTGTTTCTTGTTTAAGGAGCCACTGGAGGAATGAGAGTTTAGACACCATGTGCCCCGTCCCCCACCTTATGTGGTTCAGAGAACCAATCAATTTTGTGCTGTTTTTCTGGGATTTAGCATTTTCTCATTCATGCTTGTTGTGCCGCCTGCATTTTCCTGATAATACGATCTAACAGCATACTGCGCAGTGAGAGTTCTTTCTTCTGCACTAAGGAAAATGCGCTGTAATTGCCAAATACTGCAGAGCGGCAACAAAGAATTGGTGTTCCTGCGTGATGTTCGTGCTAGGCAGGCTGCAGCAGAGAAACAATTTTGCGGGTTTTTCCAAGCTCCTGAGTGACAGCAGAGGCAGAGCATCAGAGAAAGCCCCACCAGCCCACCAAAAATGGACCAGTAGAAATGGCCAAGTTGTGGACTATAAATAGCGGCAGCCTCGGATGCCTCTCGTCTTGACAGATGGGGATCAGGGGGGGTTCCTCCAACCTTGCTTAGAAATAGTCCTCTTCTCTCGGGATTGAGGGGAGAAAGAAAGAGGAAGGTCTCTCCTCTTGTGGAGAGGGAGACTGGGGTGCGTGATTAGAGGCGTGCATGTGTGTAAGTGGGTCTCTCCGCTCAGAGCCGGAGCGGAGCAGAGCCCGGGTGGGCAGATTGTGACTACTACAAGACTATCTTTATTATTTAGAGGGTTTAGCTCACTGAATGATAGGGAAGAGCTGAGAGGGAAGGAATCAGGAGCCATTGGGCTTTCTGTAGAGCTTACTAAGGACTGTTAGATTATGGTAGAGCTAAATGAAGGGAGCAGGACAGTTTATTATTGACAATATCTTTATTTTTCAAGCAACTGAAGAACCTTTAAGCCAATTACAAACTTGCTTCTCTATTTTGTCTCTTTTTGACAGTGAACTTTAGGTGTTTGTTTTACAGCTGAGTCAGCTTGCTGCTTTAGGGGAGTCTGACATATAAAGCAGGATGCCAGTGGGGGGGAAACTTGTTGGCATACAGCCCCACCAGATCTGGCAGGTGACCTGGGTGCTCTGCGGCTTGCTCTCTTGCTGCATTGCTCCATGGGGGATGAGGAGGAAGGCGCTGGGCTGAGTCGCCACATCCTGTCTGACTGGACATTCAGAAATGCACATTCCATTTGGACACAGCCTCAGGTGACGGAAATATTCATAAATAATAAAAATAATTGTAACGATCGCTAGGCCACCCCCTCCCTCCACCTTCCTTCGCTTGCCTCTTCACCCAGCCGTGGGACTCTTACCGCTGTTCTCTTCCTCCTCCCATCTTGGCCGGGTCTGAGCTACCTTCCAGAAGCAGGACACTCTGGGGAGCTCTGCCACAACTGCTGCCATCACCTTTGATGCCGGCCACCCTCCGCCCCACTCCAAATGTCAGCATCAGCCTTGCCCAGCAGTCTACAAGCTCTGTGGAGTGAGGTGAGCTGAGGTGCAGATGGGTGACGGAGCCATCCTACCCACCAGTGGGCTCTCCCACAGCCCTGGCACAGCCGCGGCCAGGCCTGTTGAAGCAGTGCGAGGGTGCCCCCCTTACAGAATGAGGCCAGCACCCACAGCAGCCACACCAGGTGCTGTGAACCCGAAACGGCACTGCTTGTGCCATGATGCTGCCCCACCCGCCCGAGCATCACTTCCCCATGACTTCTTACCTCCAGCAGCCTACCCACCTGGCAGTGGACTCCAGCAGTGGCCCGGTGGCAAGGGGCAGATTGGATGGAGCTGCCCGAGAACAGGGGGAGGCAGACAGTTGAAGAGGTGAACAGAAGGCAGAGACAGACGGCAGCAGAAGCAGGAGAGCCAAGCAGCAGAAAGCTGCAGCAGGACCAAGCCACAGCAGCTCCAACCCACTGCCATTACTGACTGATGGAGCCTCCCACATGGCATCTTGCACATGGGATTGGAGCTTGCTCCTCTTCCAGTTCTCACAGGCCAGGGGAATCCATGGATGGCTCATCCAATCCCCTTCTCAATCCTGCCTTGACATCATTTCCTCCACGCTCTTTTTTAGCGCTGTATATATACCTTGCCTGCACTCTGCCTCCAGCCTGATCATTCACCATCTCTAGCTGTCCGGGTCCAGCATTACACATGTGGGAGACCTCAGAGAACAGGTATCACAGATTGCTCTCAAGCTGCTACCCCAAATCCGGCAGCCCCTCAGCCGTTCCCCTCTGCTTCCCAAGGTCCCTGGATTTCGGCTGCAGAGCTAGACTGCAGCTTCTATAGATAATTTCTGTGTTTGAGCAGACACATTCTGTCAAGTATATTTATTTGTTTACTTGAATTGTGTCTGACTTTTTTTTCTTCTGCTATTGTATTTTACTTTTCTTTACAACACTGCTTTGAGAAACAGAAGGAAGTGGTGGTTTTCTGGATTTGTCAAGAAATACATGGATTCTTTGGGAAGTGAACACTGGAAAATATCTTGCTGCATTTTGAAAGAGAAAGCATAATTAAGCATTGGTCTTTCAGGGTGGAGGGAAAGATAGCCCTTTATTTTTAATTAACCAAATTGTTCCCAATTGTGTAGCCCTATACTAGGCTCTCTATCATACTGTTAAAATGATAAATAATATATAAAAGATTAATGGACCGTGAAGCTGGTCACAAGAAGACAATCGACTGTGAAACTGCATTTTATCCTTCTGCATACAGCATTCACACATTGTTCGGAAGCTGTAGGGGAGGAGGGAAAAGAGGAGAGAGGAATCGGATGTGATGAATGGCCACTTCCTTTGCCTTCCATCTTCGTCTCTCCCCTTCCCTTTTCTCTACAGGTATCAGTTATTTTTAGCAGAGGAGAAAAAGGGCTCCCAGAGAGAAGCAACAGTCAGCACTGTCTTCCTGTTGTCCAGCCACATAAATGTGGGCAAACCAAGCAGTGGTTTTTGGAGAGTAGGTGGAAAGGAACAGGACTTACAATGACACTTTCTGTCAGGCCTATGTTGGCTCTGCTGGTTCTTCACTATTTCTGGAATATTTCTTTGAGGTTGGGCTGCAGGCCTCCTTCCCTTTGCTGACTGAGAAACAGATGCCTGCTGTTTATCTCTCTTTGGAGTCTCTTTCAAGCAGATAGGATCTCTCTCTGAGGTGGCATTTAGGAACAGGGCTTAAGCACCTGCATTAGTCTCTAGTTAGCTACTGGGCCACATTTAAGTTTTTTATTTGGCATACAAGACCTTAACAACTTGGGACCACCTTACTTGGCAGATGGCCTCTCTCATTACAGATCTGTGCTGCAGGTACCACAAATCACTAGGGATGTGCATGCCCCCCCCCCGCATTCTCCTCACATCAAAGCAAATGAGATGGAAATTCACATTCATGAGAATGGAGCTACTTCAAATGTGCTAGGCTTCACATTTGCTTCAGATGTTCTATGAATGTTCATTGATCCCTGCCGCCACCACTTGCACCTCTAAATCTGCTATGAATCAACTTCAAATCGTCCCCAAATCGACAGATTCACATTTGCAGATTCAACAAAGCTTCAAATGAATGCATAGAAGCATTTAGCGTATATTCCGGCGTATAAGACAACTGGGCGTATAAGACGACTCCCAACTTTCCAGTTAAAATAAAGAGTTTGGGATATACTCGCTGTATAAGAAGACGACACCCATTGTATAAGATGACCCCCAACTTTTGAGAAGATTTTCCTGGGTTAAAAAGTAGTTATACGCCAGAATATACAGTACTTTGCATGCAAATGCCCACTTTCAAATATAGCCAATATTCAATTTGAATGCAAATGTTCAAAGCTTTGCAATTCATACAAATTACAAAAGTGACAAAGATTTTTCACCCATTCCTACAAATCACTGAATGTCATCTTAGTTTGGTCTTGTAGTGCCAGACTCATATCTCAGTCACTGGGTTTGATTCTTCACTCCTCCATGAAGCCAACTGGGTGACCTTGGACTAGCAACATCTCTTTCTGACTCTCACAGTCCCACTGGGTTCACTGGGTGTCTGTTGTGGAGACATGACAGAAGGTTTATCAGTTGCCTTGAGTCCCCTTAAAATGAGGGAGAAAAGCAGGGTATAAAAAACAACTCTACTTCTTCTTATTATGACTACCCATAGTTAGGCCTTCTCAGTGGTAGCACCCACCCTCTAGAATAGTCTTTATGATAGTCATAAAACATCTACATCTCTAGGTTTTGCATACCAATTAAAGACCTATCTTTTTACCAAGACCTTTCCAGAGTGAATGTTTGATTCCTTCATCCTTGATTTTAATTATGTTTTTAATAACTTATAATTTTAATTTGTTTTCTTTGTACACTACTTCAAGATGGCATTATAATGGGAAACGGTATGTAAATATAAATAAATAAAATTAAATAATAGCTTTTTATCCTTCTCCCTTTAGTACAAGCTTACTTCCTGTCCCTTTCATTCTTTCTTCCAATGATAATGATGAAAAAAAAACACTTTTTTTCCTTTAGTCAACAACTGCTCAATTGCAGTAGAGAAAAGGAAACCAACAGCACCCATCATGTGGCTTCTTGGGCCTGCTTGCATTTACCCATTAGTGAGCAGTGGTCTGCTCATGAAGGAAGTACATCGTCTGCCATCACCCTTCAGGGAGCTAACACCTCCCTGGAGCAGTCTAGTTGTGGACTACTTTTAGCTTGACCGGGAAAGGCATATGCCTCCCAGACAGCACCGTCTGCACCATCTTCTGAATGTGGCATGGAGAATGGGTATGGCAGTGTGATTGCATCTGCATGGTCATATATAGTATCCAAATTGCCATGGCAATGTCTGAGCATGTTCCAGATGATATCGTGGACATTGCCATAGCATCCAGCCTGCCCTGCCTTGGTCATCCACATTTAAGTGCTGCTGGCCAAGTACAGGGTTTTACCACTACTTGAAGTGTGAATGACTGCTACTCTGGTGGGTCTTTATGTGACTGGTATGCACTAAGCCAGTCAAGTTAGTTCTAAAAGGGTTGAGGATGATACTTCAAAAATGGGGGAGAAACCTTTTGAATGACTGGCACAACTCTCTTTTCCCTACCTCCAAGTCTGTATATGTGCTATTTCATTGCATGACACCACATGCAAGAGTGCAACTAGCCAGTCTTACATCAGAGGCCTATTCACACTACAGCCCATAGTGCATAATTGGGCAACTTCTGGGGAAGAGCATCCACACCTAGAGGAGGCTGTTACAGCCTCCAGGTGCCCCCTGCCATCCCAGAAGTTGCCTAATTATACACTAGATGTGTAGCACCTTACCTGAAATCTTACATAGCACTTCCAGCAGCAAGGATCCACACCTTTTCCGGTGCTCCAGGGTTGTGTGGGGTGCTGCGCAACCTCGCTGGCACCTCAGATGACCATAGATGAAACTACGCATGCACAGAGCATCAGCGTCATCATAGCTGATGCATGTGCAGTCACACTGGCTCCTGCAAACAAAATGGCAGTGCCCACAAGAGGACCAGCCCCTTTAACAGTCACAGGTGAGTGACCGATCATGCGAGGCTTAGGCTGTAAGTGACTAGCACTCACAGGTGCAAACACTAGTCAACGTTGGGTGATTATGCTCCTTTCTTGTCCAGCGGATGGGAAAGGAAGTGCCAAATCACCCCAGATTTGGCAGACTGGAAGGTGTGATCTCAGAACTATGGTTTTGTTAACTTCTGCTCCATTACTACATCCATTGGTTGCCTAAATAGTTCCTTTTAAAGAAAGAGTAAAAGATAAACCATGCAGTTTTAAAATCTTTGCAAAGTTGGAGGGATGAGATTGGTAACACTCTTGTTGAACATAGGGACATATATATTTATCTATATTATATCTCAAGGCATCTTCAGTGTTTTCTTCAAATGGTACCAATTTAGGAAGTTTTTAAGAGAGCGTGTAATTGCTACAGGATATTTGGGAGAAGACTAGTTTATTATGGCCATTGTTTTCTTATCCTGCTACAATTAATTCTCAGAAGGGTTGTTTTAAAAGCTGGGATCAAGTCTCAGTTTGTTTGGAGATCTTATTTATATCAGGCAGTTATTTGAAAAATTGTTGCACAGGAGAATGCAAACCAAGGCTTCTGGAGGTTGATTTGCCCATCCTAAAAATTAATGTACAGCTAAATTTTGTCTGAACATAAGAACATAAGAGTAGACCTGCTGGATCAGGCCACAGCCAATCTAGTCCAGCATCCCGTTGCACACAGTGACCCACCAAATGCTCCTGGGCATCTCAAGCAGAGACAAGGACGAACTTTTGCCTCCTCTCGAATCCCAGCAAATAGCATTAGAAGTGCTCTGTCCCCCCCACCCCACTCCGCAGCCTGAAAGATGCACCTAGGCATTTATTCTAGTAGCATTGATACATCTGTCATCCATACATAAGAACATGAGAACATAAGAGAAGGCTTGCTGGATCAGACCACAGCCCATCTAGTCCAGCATCCTGCCGCACACAGTAGCCCACCAAATGCTCATGGTCATCTCAAGCAGAAACAAGGACAAACCTTCTCCTGCTCTCGAGTCCCAGCAGATGGCCTTAGAAGTGCCCCGGTTCCTCCCCCCTCCCCCAGCCTGAAAGATGCACCTAGGCATTCGTTCTAGTAGCCATTGATACATCTGTCGTCCATAAATTTGTCTAACCCTACCTTAAAGCCATCTAGACTGGTAGCTGTCACCACCTCTTCCAGCAGCACATTCCATAAGCCAATGACCCTCTGGGTGAACAAATACTTCCCCCTGTCAGACCTGACTCTCCTACCCATCAGCTTCGTAGAGTGCCCCCTGGTTCTAGTACTGTGTGATAGAGAAAAGAAATTTTCTCTATCCACCTTTTCTATACCATGCATAATTTTATATACTTCAATCAGGTCCCCTCCTAAACACCATCTCTCCAAACTGAAGAGGCCTAGACGTTGCAGTCTGAAGTTTGTGTGTTTGGACTTTGGTTGAATATTTATATCAGTATTTACATCAATATTTCAATGGTATAATATTTATATCAATATTTATATTAGTCTTTAAACACACATGAGAAACACCAAGCAGGTCTCCACAACATGGAGTAATACTCTAATCCTAACCAGAGGCCTATTTGCATGAGGCCTCCTGAACACGCGTAGAACACTCTGGGATGGAGCATTCACTCTGCTGGGCCAGTGGTTCCGTTTGGAACTGCCCCAACCCATTCCAGGGCACCCACTTGCATTCTGGATGTAGAGCACAAAATCATGCTCTACAACTAGCCCAGGGAGCTTCCAGCTGTCTCGTGCTGCCCCACAGCTGTATGAGAGAAAGAGCATTCACACTCTTTGTCCCAAGTAACTGTGGCCCCTGCCCCCGGCTGCTGCTATTGGTAGACGGGACCCACACTGTCAGCACTTAGGACTGGAGGCACTGACAGCATGGGGCCAGTGTACCGCGCGGACTGGTACATTACCCCAGCTGGCTGCACAATCACCATGACAAGGTAAGTGGTTGCACAGCTGGGAGTAGGGTACCCCACTGGGTGCTGCTGGGTACCTAGGGGGTCCTGGCAGCCGGGGCCGCCCAATCCAGGCTGCCCCAGCTGCCAGCGCAGCAGGACAGATCTTTGGCCTCCATGGGCTCAAGCTGACTGGATTGGGTCAGCTAGAGCCCACAGGAACCCCACCCCAGGCACCCCCCACTCCAGGCTGGAGCCTAGCCGGGATGCACACACACACACACACACACACACACACACACACACACACACACACACAATTTACCTCTGTGACAGAGAGTTCAAAGTTCTCGCCAAAGGTCAATGTCCTTAAACCAGGATTAAGGTAATGCATCATGATGACAATCCACCAATCATCATGTGTGATGCCCCCATTGTGAATGCGCGTTCTTCTGTAATAGGTAAGCATCTGTAGTTGACCATCCCTGGAATTGAACGAACTAGTAGAAGTAATTGCAGTACCTCAGTGTAATCTAGAGAATTCCTGGAGTTGGAGTGAGGTCCCAGAAGACTAGAGAAGAGCAACTATTGGCACTGTTTTGTTTTTGTTTTTTAAGGAGGAGAATGAGCACAGAAAACTGCTGGTAAACCTTAACAGTGATATTGGGCATGGTCCTTGAGAGATCATTAACCGACCTGTTTGTGAGCACTCCAATAGGAATTCAGTAGTTAATAGTTAATAATTTAGCTATGAGGACTAAATATCATTTTTTAAAATCTTGCTTTTAAAATAGTATAATATCTATTTTTCCAAATTTGAAAGTGTAGTTAATATTAAGATTGCTGTTCATTTTCTCCTTCCTCACTGTTTACTTTAGACATAGTTTTCTGCTAGTAATTTTGTTGTTTTAAATTCACAGATTTATTCTCATTTATATTTTCTTTAACTCCTATTGTTTTGAAATCTGTTAACAATTATTGCTTTATTGAGACTTTATATTCTGTTATTGTTGTTATTCTGAATTGTTAAGACTTTAATTGAAAATAAAGTTAAAAACAGGAACCCACATGGATTTGTGACACATAGATGATGCCTTATATCCTGTTATGATAGACTTACTAGCGTGCTTGATCATAGAAATGTCTCGGCAAGACATTTGCAAAGGCCACAACTCCATTACATGGCAAAGTTGGTTTTGTTGGGCCCCAAGGCAGTTGTGAAGTCTTGGCTCTGCCATTTCCTCTCCTCTCCTTTAGTTTCCTTTGTTTATGGGTATTCCCATTAGTGTAGATGCCTTTTCTGTATTAGTTTCTGGGTGGATTATAGAAACCCCCTAGAGGCCAGCCCCAGTTGGTCTCTTCCGTTTGCCTGTATAAATAGAAGCAAGCAGGAAGGTTAGTTTCTCTTTCTACAACAGAGCTACAGAGACCAGAGGCCTTCAGTTTGTCTGGTAAACTAGGCCCAAACAATCCAAACAGGCATCCTTAGCACGTGTATGTTTATTTATACCACCAGTCCTAGTGAGAAATGAAGCTTTTGACCAGCTTAAGCTTCACCAGAAAGAAGATTAAGAAAGTCTACAGGCACCAGCTTGTGGTACCATCACCTTGCACCAGAACCAAAAGCAATTTCCAAATCCCAGAAAGATGACTGCAATCAACCTAAGTACCCTTTGTAATGTATTGTTTTAAGTTCTTTCACGTTAGTCCCGGGTGGAGTTAACCCTTCATTTGTTTTCAGTAAACTTGTTTTGGTTATCCTTTATCCGGCTTAAAGTGTTTCTTGTGTGTTAAGGATCTTAATCTTAATAGAAGGTATACAGATAGCCCCCGAGTAAAGTACCAGACACCATAGCTTTCTTCATAGAGTCGGGCGTGCCATCACAGCAGTCTTCATTTCTCCCCCTGTCAAAATGCTTGGGGAAGGTGCTAATGCCCTGGAAATGCACCTAAGGGTCCTAAATTACACAAGGAGTGACTCAGAAGTTGCTATCTTGTGTCCAGGCCCTTCCTTTCTCTTGCTGTGGACTATCTGCTCCTGGCATGGCAGGCAGTTGACTCACAAGGGAGGCCACCAGTCTTGACCTCTGAGTATAGGCATAAGCTATTTGTTAATGTCACCTGGCCTGATGGCAAATGAGATTTGGAAAACCATTTGGGAGGCTACAAGGCTGTCTCTTTCAGATGCCGTAAGAAAAGTAAATGAAGTTATGAGCAAACATTTTCATAATATCTTCATCAGTGAAAGGTTCAAATATTTATTTATTTATTTATTTATTTATATTTCTGTCCCGCCCTATACCCGTAGGTCTCAGATGATGCAACTGTACCTGACCAGCAGATCAAAATTGGCTTAGTGGCTGATACCTGCCTGATTTAGATTGGTTTCAGTATGAGTTAAGCACTTCTATATATAAAAAAATTCTCAGCAAAATTGGATCAAATGTTTAAATTACCATATGAAAATCCAAAACCCAACTATAGCAAAAAAATCAAAGCACAAAAATCAGGAAATAAAACCAAAAGGCAAAAGACAAACCATGTTTTGTGTGTTCTGCTTTTCTTTTGTTCTATTTATTTCTTCTTTTTTTTATTACTAATGCTGGGTTTCTGACTTTCTTATATAACATGTACATTTATGTTAAAGTCTCTCAGCATCATGATTCCAGACATGAATATTTGTCAAAGAAAATATATACACATCTAAATAAGTAATTGGAAAAGCCATGCATCTTTCAGGTGCATAGACCATCCTCTTAAATAGGATCTCGATCTGGAGAAGTACCTGAAATTGTTTGACTGCTATAGACTTGATTGACATAGTTGAAGTTAATAACAGGTCGAGTTCTTCATTGTGCAGATGTGGATTTTCAAAACAAAAATGTATGGAATTTAAATATACAAAAATGATTGTAGAAGGGTAATCTTACTGTGTCAGCGAATTTGCCATTGTGAGGATTTCCAAGCCCACAAATGTTCCATCTTCTGGTTCTTTATAAATACCTAAGTTGTGAACAAATGTATTTTTATGAGTTCACATATAATTCATTAATCATTCACAGTTGTGTAAGTACGTAATCTGGGCACTTACTCTGCTGTGCATTTGGGGAATGCTGGAAAATAACAAAAATGATTTTGCATTTTCTGCACTCATGGTATGGAACTAGATATTTATCTGTGGGTAGAGAAAATAATATATAGGAGGTGTGCAAATGGAAATCTATGCATGATGGATATTTAAAAATGTACTCAACATTGAGCTGGAATCGAATTTTTAAATCTCATCCATAGATCTTTTGTTAAAATAACTGATGTAAAGCCAATAGGCTTCGTAGAAAAGGAGTTGAGCCTGTGTTGTGGTAGGCAAACAGAACAGTTTATTTAGAGAATTACACAGTAGCAAAGGGGAGGCTACTCTGTGAAACCTATGTGAAGAATGGAAACGGTCCTGATATATCCTTGGCTGCATTCACACTTAAGTTTTAATCCAACTTCAGTCCATTTTCAGAGTGAGACAACTCATCAGCATAGTATCAAGCTGTTTTCTTTCAGTGTTAGTTAGGCTGAATAAAGAGGAAAGAAAATGACTAGTTGATTTGCTGATTAGTCTCTGTGAAAGCAGATTGGAACTGGATTAAAAATTAAAGTGTGGATCCCCTTAAGGCATGCTAGCTGCCTTTCTAGAACAGGCAAAAGGCAATAAGTAAAACATTTACATTAAGCTTAATTAAGATAATAATTTCCTTAATATATCCTAGTAGCCCCAAATAAGTTGCATTTAGCTGCAATCTGTGATAATTTTTTTTTCAAAATTAGATCTGTTATTTTTTTTAAACTTTTCTTCCAACTGAGAAATGCTTTGATCAGTAAACTCCACATTTCTATATGTGATGAGGGAGAAACTAATTTGAATCTATACTGTTGTGCTTTAATTCTTGGATGTTTAAAATGCTGCAAGGTGTTTCGCTGTCTTGACTGCCTATATGAGTAAAAAGCTGGAGTACAAACCAAGGAAATAAATTATGTGAGGATTACTGTATATATTTCCAAGCTTAGTCAATTCCTATTCATGATGTCTTATACCTTTCAAAATATTGCTATGATATTTCATATGCTATTTATACAGATTGTATTTTACATATTTTTGCAAAATGCCATTTTTGAATGCTTCGTAAAGCATTTGAAACAGTGGTGCCCCTCAATGTGGGAACTGGTGTTTGCTAGGGAAATTCCCTCGGGAAATAGGGACTTTTCTGCACTGAGCTTTATTCCAGATTTTGTCCTGGAAAACAGACTTACCTTTTGCATTCTGGTGAACACTACAGCAGGCCCCACCCAGCGTGACACGTGGGAACTGTCTCAGAACAAGCCATTCAAGTGCAGACAGCCTTTTTCTGGGACAGTGGGAACACTGAAGCTGGCAACAGTTCCTAAAGGAGCCCGTGAAGGGCAGAAATGGCCACAGGGTTGGATGTCTTGATTTTGGGGGACCCTTTTAATCACATTTTTCAGTAAACACATTGTCAGTGCTCAGAGGCAGTGCTTGACGAGTGTGGGAGCATTTCTTACACTTACATTTTATTGTGATTCAGTGGCTATTTGATTGAACTGCTTGTTATTAAAATTGCTGCTTTGATTATCAATACATTATGGATTGCTTGCTTCGGAGTTCTGTGCAGCTGTTGGCTATTAAGAGATTCCAGCATACTCAGGACTTGCGTTCGTTTTCAGCCAAGTGAGCATCTAAACCTGACTATAGAGCAAACTATTTAAATAAATGCTATTTCTGTGCTCCTGGGCCTTCCCTGGATGGGACCAATGAGCAAGGGCTTGCAGACTCTGTCAGAACCTTATGATAGCTAATGCTAATTACCTCAAAAATGCATTTTCTGAACTGCAGCATTGCCAGTAATATGACTATTTGACACTTGGCCAATTTGCAGCTGATTAGGAAAGGATATTTTGAGAGTACCACAAATCACATTTCTACAATCAATACAGTTAAAATAAGAGCAGCTCTTTTGCTTTTTTTTTTTTTCTCTCTCTCTCTCTCCAGCATTGCATCTTGTTTGAAATGAAAGCTGTTTCTGTATTCGGTCAGTAGATTGGACCAAGCACTTTGTGTTAAACTGGTGCCACCCCAGTCCTAAGGGGTTCCTGTTCCAGATTAACTGTAGACCTGTTTGAAGAGGGCTACAGCCATCCCGGGCTATATTATTCCAGTCCAGCCTTCAGTGCTTCTTTGCAAGCTTTGAAGATCAATTTCAAAATCCCAACACAGAAGTAGGCATGCTACCTTCAAAGGTGGTTCTGTTCAGCTTTAGCTTTGTGCACCAGACACGGTGTATAAAGTGACGGGACCTGGGCCAATTGCTGATGGGGCTGGATGGTACATTGGGTAGACAATCAGTTGTATGGACCAGAACAGCTATGGTGCTGATGTTGGTCCAGGACACAACCTGCTACACTTGGTCTGGAACAGGCTGGAGCATAATAGTGAAACCACTGTAAGCAAGGAAAGCTGAACTGCAACAATAAGCAGTTGGACTGCAGCTTGATCAGAGTTTACTTCAAGCACAGCTACTTATTTCAGAGTAATTTCTAATATTTTCTAGGTTCAACTGCCCTTTAAATTGCCATCATTAAAACAGCTATATTGACTCTAGTAATTATTACGTCGACATTGTTCATGAGAGATAATCACTGCCTCCAACACATGCTGAGGGCTCTTTTGAGACCCTGCCAGAGAAACGGAGCCCAGTTTTCATTTAGGAAGCCTGTGAGAGTCAGCTGCATAATCTTGCGATACAGCTGAGTGAACTGAATAAACACGGGCATCCTTCATTAGGGATGGGCAATTAATAGAACCGGGTCCAACTCCAAGACTTCTGCAACCTGGCTACAACCTGAAGGGTGATTATCAAGTGGAATATAAGCTAGGCTTAAGGAGAGACTCTACCATTTAAAAGTGCAGGTGGTAGGTGGCATGTTATTGCGTGGGATTTTGCAATTTTTTGAACATTATAAGAGGAAAAGTAAGCTGCACCCAGATGTTGGTTACTTATTCTGCTATATTTGGACATTCCTGAATAAAGCATGGTTATTCTGGAAGAGCCATATTTTATCCCAGAATATCCTAATATAGTAGAACATCTAAGTCACTAACATCTGGATGCAGCAGTTGCAAAAGAGGGAGGAAATCAAACAAGGAAGTTTCTAACTTAGTGATCAGTCTGTTGGGCAAGCATTTTATTTGGTTTACTTTTGCAAAGAGTGGTTTTGGTCTTACATGGTTGGTAAAATGCTCTCAGTATCTGTTGTTGTTTTCAATGAGTTGTCCAGCTCATTTATAGGCTGTTCCTTTCTCCTTCTTTCCTGTCAGAGTTGGACTAGTTCTATGCTCTTACCTTAGACCCAGATCTGTTAGTTCTGTAGTCCTTTTCTGGGCCTATTTTTCCCCCACATTCGGGCAGACTAGAGAAGCCCTGCCCCCTCTGGTACACTCTGTCTGTATGAGATGAAGTGTATTCCAAATCTGGGCTGGAATATTGATAGACCTCAGTAATGAGGTTTACTGCTGTATTGGAGCCACAAGGGGCCCATTTCAATGGGGGCACCTTCTTATGCTGCCAAAATGGGTCACCTGGGGCTCCAATGCCAGGAACTTTTGTTTCTGGCCATTAGAGTTTCTGAAGGCTGGCTCCAAAGCTTGCATGAGCTTCAGGACAGTGTGGGGGGCAAGATACACATCAGCAGACTGTGCAATCTAGATTGTACAAGGTAAGTGCAGAAAAACCCTTAAGCTGGTCAGACGAAAGTGAACAGCTTCTTCCTAATAGGGATGTGCATGAATGGTTTGTTTGTTTTTTGCATTTGATTTGTATCAAATCAAATGTAAGAAAATCCATATTCATTCAAATAGACCCCCTTCAAATGTGGTAGGATTCTATTCGATATGAATATATTTGTACAAATTAGTACAAATATCCGATATGAACGTGTAAGTATCTGATACATATCCAATATGTATCCTGTAACATATCCACTCTGAAAGCATTAAATATGCCCTGAATCCACTTTGAATCCACTCTGAAACCATGTCAGACTCACTCTGGATCCATTGCGGATGTGACTGGTGCAGCCGCTTTCCCACCTCCTCATTTCACAAATGTTCCCAAGGTTTGTACGAATGTTCCGAAACATTCATATTTATATGGATGTCAGTGTACAAATTTTGCATCATTCAATTCATATGTGAATATCCGAATCCGTATGAATTTGTATGAATAACGAATGTTACAAATATTCATGCACATTCCTACTTCCTAACAAACTTCCCACAGGCAATCCATTCCAAGTAACCTGCTGTAGACCTTCTCCTTTGCCATTACACTTACTTTAAAAATAAATCTTTGCTCGCTCTCTTTTTAATTTCTGTCCTCTCTTTCTTCTATGTCTCAGAGATGACGGGTCATACAGAAAGCATACAAGCAGGCAAAGCAAGAACCTCTTGCATCAGTTGTGGCCAGCACCCACAGGTTCCTTGGAAATGCCTGGGGCTGCCGCACTACTTTCATTTGAAAGCTATGGCACAAAGGCTTTCCACATCTTCCTTTGGTCCAACCCATTTTGCAGTTCTGGGAGCAATATATGTCACCCGCTGCTGCTGCTGCTGCTGCCTTGCTGACAGGGATAGAGAGAAGCTGTTTTGCTTCTGTCTGCCTGCACTGGAAGCAAAGATGAAAGGCCTTCCCTGCTCAGTATCTCCCTTCTCCTTCCCAGTTAGGGTAGAAGATATCTGTTCTTCACTTAATCCCTGGCACTTAACTGAAGTTGATTTCAAAGAAGCCAAATTTCTCTCCTGGCTTGGCTGGGTAGGAGAATGCAGAAAATTTATCTGGACCAATGGCCTTAGAACATATTAAGGCTCACTATGCATTTTGTATTTTGTGATACATAATTGACTGTGGCTTTGCCACCTTGGCGTGTTAGGGTACTACAGGATGCCTTCGGTTGGCAAGTGACTAAACAATTGTTGATGCTTCAGATTTGGTATGATTCACTCTTCTGTAAAAAACAAACTAGAAGTCCCTGTTATAGATCCTATTTCTAACCCAATAGATTTCTGTTCCCTCCTGTCAAATGAGTCTCACACCAGAGCTATCAGATAGAAGGTACTGGAAGCACAAGTCAGTGGATGCTAGTGACCTCTAGTGGCCAACCCCCAGCCCCACAATGTTTGGTACCATCAAGGCCCGGTAATTGAACAAGATAAATGATTCTATTCTACAGCTAGCAGCAGCTCTTAAAATCAAACTACTAGGGTGGCAGGGGATGAGTTACATACCGATTGGAGCCTTGCTTTCCATCTCTTTGATTTTAAAGGCAAGTCTCCAGTTATCACTTTGTCCCTCCAGACGACGCCACCAGTTCATTTTGTGTGGTGCAACTGCCCATTGCCAATAGTTTCTGTAATACAAAGCAGGTTTTGAAGATCAGATGATACTGAAGTAAATACTGCTGTGGTTTCCTCAAGAGTCCCAGCAATTTTCAACTAGTTTACAGGGACAGGAACCATGAGAGCCACCCAAAAGGCAATTTTATGAGGATGCTTCTTCTCTGATAGGGATATGCACAAATGGTTTTTTTTGTCAGAAAATCCATATTTGTTCAAATAGATCCCCTTCAAATGTGGTAGAATTCTATTCAATACAAATGTATTTTTATGAATTCATACAAATATCCAATACAAATGCATACGTATCTGATACAAACAAATATGTATCCTCACAAAAGCCTACATAGATAGTACATATCCAATATATGTATCCTGTAACATATCCACTGTGAAAGCATCAAATCTGACCTGAACCCACTTTTAATTCATTCTCAGTGGATGTTGAATGCAGTCTGGACCCACTGCAAACGTGACTGGTGCAGCTGCTTTTCCATATCCCCAGTTTAACGAATGTCCGAACTATTCGTATGAATGTCCGGAACATTTGTATTCGTACAAATGTTAATGTATGAATGTCTTAACATTTGATTTGTGTACAAATGTCTGAATTTGGGTGAATTCATATGAATAACTAATGTTATGAATATTTGTGCACATCCCTATTCTCTGATGACATGAACAGGTGCATATTTGTATGCCTCTTCTAGTGGGTGGAAGTTCTGGGCAGTCCAAGATACCTTGAATACTGAAAACCTCAATATTCTCTCAAACCTCTCTTGACTTTTCTGAAATCAGGAGCTAGAGTGGTATTGAAAAACAGGTTCCTGCAATACAAAATTGTGCAGGTCTGTGCAGCGAATGTTGTAGCCTGGAAAAGACTGGTTCCTACGTCTTTGTCACAGCAGAATAAGAATAGTATGATTAAGGAATATGTTTGGGAAAATGGAAATATTTGTCCAATTCTGGGGAGCTTTAATTAAAATTAATACTAAACCTTATTGAAGCTGAATGCACAAAGCTGCATGTGTAGCTGAATATGTTGAACCAATTAGCCAGGCCAAATAAGGCTGTCTAAACCTAATTGCAAACTCCTCCATTCCCCTATTACGTCAAGTTTTTGCTAATGCTATTATGCTTTTGACAGGTGGCCCCTGTTAAATGAGCAAATCAATAATGTATCTGAGCCCAGGGAAGAGTGGAGGGAAACTGAAATACATTTGCATTGCTGACAAGGATCCCAAAACATTTCAGCTAAACCTCATTGTGTCCCTCCAAGCTAAAGTTGGCATCACTAACTGCCTTTTTTGAAAGGTAAAAGCAAGAACACTGAGATTAAGAGCTTTCCTGGTATTAGAGTTGACTTAAAATCCCAGTGCAAACAAGGAACATGTAGGCTTTGCTTCAGCCATAGCATAACATCATAAATGATAGTTGGGGAGGACTATGGGATATATCTGTAGGCATTAATATAGCTTTCAAAAGCTTACTTTTTACTCTCTATTTAAGGACTCTGAGTGGAAAGCCAGTTCTTGACATGAATCTCTTTGATTCACACAAAAGCTTTCTCTGTGTGTGCAAGACAGGAACACACACACACTCAGCACGCACTTCCTATGGGAAGGATAAAGTTGCACGCGCACACACACTGTGTTTACATGTAAGCATGCAAGCAGTCTTCTGTCACCCCTCTGGTAGTGAGTTTAAATATTCCCCTATCCTGAACCATGTCTCAGCCACTGATGCTGCCCTGATGGGAGGAGACAGGGTACGTAGAGGGCAGAGCACAGTCTTCCACTCTGATGGTGTGCTCTTCTCTGGTTCAGCTCAGAGTTTAGCTGCTTGAGCCAAATGCAGAGGACCTGCTGTTATGGAGGTCAAATGCAGTGCAGCCAGCCAGTATGGCATCTGAAAAATTGGCCATACCATGTAGGGACCAGCACCTCCGTCGTCATCTGGGGCAGCAACCATGTAAAGGGAGCTGCTCCTAAGCAGAGTCCCCCACTCCAACTAACTCCTGTCCTCTTCCTGTGCATATTGCCTTTGTTTCAGGCAGAAAGCTAATATGCCAAAAAGATGCCAAAGTTAAAAAAGTTTTATCTCCAAGTGCTGATTTTAATTTATTGGGGCTATTTTAGTGAGCTTCAAATTATGAGCTTGTTTCATGTACTCTTTTTTCTTATTGAATATACTGGTTTTGCTTTTTATGTTTAAAATGTGTAAGCTGTCCCAGGGCCTTTTGGCAATGAGATGGGGTATAAGTCAAATAAATTAATATAGAAAGCCTTCTACTAAGCATACCTATTTTTATTGAAACCCACCATTAAAGTTTTGATGTGAAGAGTCCTCAAGCATGTGGATGCTCCTCAGGAATCTAAAGTCATGGTCCAAAAAGGGATGGACCACAGAATATATTGAATTAATTAAAAGTTTATCAGTGCTGGCTGCACCACAGTGTGAGTTGTGCCTCATGTACAGTTGTGCTCATGTCCTATCTTCACCAGCAGGTGATGGAAGGGCCACTACCATGGAGTTCAAGGTTATCCAGAAAATCTTGACCCATTCTGATGTAAAAGTAGAAGAATGGCTTGAAGGGAAAGTGATACTCATCTTCTTTCCAATTCTTGCCACTGCCCAAGGCGAGATCTGGTGCAGGTGTATTTCAACTTGAGTCTTTTTCACATGCTACGGTAAGACATGGTGGACCTCTATAGACCAGAAGAGGAGGAGGTCTAGCCAGTCCCAGCCTTAGCTCAGCTCAGCTCAGCCTTTTTCTGACAGCCGGGGAGGTGCTCTCTAATGATATGGCTCTAGACAAGTCAGGATCTGGCACCAGGGCTGGTGGACCCAGGGACATCTATAAGTGTGGGATCTTCAGTGTAAGCACATGTGCTACCTCTCCCAAACAGATACATATGCGCCCCCAACTTAGATATACAGTGTAAATTAAGTAGACCCAAGGATGCTATCCTAAAAATGCGTGCCAAGAAGGATATCACACTGGATGTACTGAAACATTTCTGGAAAAAAAAATCTGCTGAGTTTCTGTTATTTTTAAGGAAAAGACCTGCTGGATTTCATTTGCTTCTGTTTTCTTGATCAATTTACAGCTGAGTTATCAGTCTCTTGAGAGTTCACTATTACTTTGTCCAATTGAGATTAAGTGGACTTAAATGAGATGGCTTTTTCTTTTTCTGTTTGGTGATTGCCAGAAAAGCTTACAGAACTGTCAGGAACGTTGCTTCAAATTCATCCTGAAAAACAGAGGAAGCTATCTGAAGAGATACAAAAGTTGCTCCATCCCTTGTCCTGGCTTTTAAATCTGTTGTGTTGTGGGACGTAGCATAGCTGTTCAAAACCAGAAACAGAGCTATCTTGAGATGATTGTGTTGCATATAATAAATACACCCTTGAATGAAGTTTATTGTTGCTTGGGGACAACCATCCAAACTTCCCTTTCCACACTGCATGGGTTGTTCTGAACTAGGGAGCATGGTCTGGCAAATGCAGACCACACTAAAGCAGACTGGAAGTAGCCTACTCCAAGCACGGCCTATATTTAGATAACCCATCATGGCACTCTGGCTGCTGGCTTTGAAGACAGCACAGAGGCTTTGAAAGCCACAAGATTTTGTTCTTGGCCAGTACTGTTTCTGAGAGGGCCTACTTCAGAGGTGGCAGCTTCTGGTGGACTTCCACTGGAGCTACTGGAGTGGTGAAATGGGTCTTCTAGAGTATTCTAGCCTATAGGGGTTTGCTTTCTGCTTTGTAGTCTAGGACGTGGAGTTTGGTCTGGTTCTGGACCTCTTTAAAGAGGTTCACATCAGCACCAGAATACAGTGCCATTTGGTGCCATGTCATGGTCTATTGTTTCATCCTGTGCAGACAAGTAGGGTATGGCTTCCACACTTCTGCAACAGATACAGAAGGTTGAACCTTGGATCAGAATATATTCTAATTCAAGGTTCAATGTGGAAATGAATCTTGAGTAAAATACATAGTTTTCCATTGCCTATGTCCAGGAATATGGCAAAAATTGTGTCTAGAACCTTCTGCATGCTAGCTGATGCTCTGCCACTATGCTATGGCCACTAGAAGTGTCCAAGGGCTTCTATCTGCTGGTTAGATTCAATTTGAAATAAAAGTCATTGGGTTTGGTTCATTCTAGAACCAAGCTGAACAAGCTTGACTCATTCATGTTCAAACCTTGAACTCTTTGCAAATGTTAAAAAGTCATTGAAATAAACTGGAAAAAAGACCTATTTAAATGGCCAGATGCAGTGATTTCAACCAGTTTGAATCAAACTGGTTGATTCAATGTGAACTAACAAACATGAACTGAATTTATAGTGGCCATCATCTATGGTGTGCAGATTGTAACACAATATATATTTTTCTTTCTTATCAAATGTTCCTGCCTTTCGAGGTGTAAGGAAAGGTACTTCTTATACTCTTTCTGATTCAGGTTTCAGTTGTGATTTTAGTTGTAGAAAAGATGACTTTGGTTATCCTCCTTGATGGGCATTTCTCCATCTAGTGAAGATAGAAAGCCACAGATCTAGCACTTTTGTGTGTTAGGTTTCTAAGCATAATCTAATAATTTCAGCACTTAAATTCTGCAGTTGCAATGACACATAAGAGCCCTTAGATCCTTCTTTTTGGATCATGGTGGTACAAAAAGCGCTGGATGTGAGTTTTTTTCTTTTTTCCTGGATTGTATGCTCCTCCTTTTTTCAGATGATTTTATGAAGACAGAAAATTTGCTTGTAGTTTTGAGAAAATTTCCTTGTGATACTGAAAGGATTTTGAGAAATTTTAAAAAGATCCTTCTGGTATCACAGGGAAATTATTTTGGACTGAAGCATAAGATTATCATATACTTCTGTTTTCTCAGTTCCTTTTTATTTTATGGTCCAATAGTATTATTTATTTTATTTATTATTTACATTTATATCCCGCCCCATACCCGA
>MTQE01001141.1:28716225-28745448 GCA_014337955.1 Aspidoscelis marmoratus | reverse complement strand
AAAAAAAAAGTAAAATCTAATATACAATTGAAACCAGACTCTTTTTTTTAATTTGATGCTTCACTACATGATTATAGCAGCAAGACTCTTATTTGCTCACGCCTGGAAAAAAATTCATTAATACCTACTATAGAAGATTGGTTAGAGAAATTATTAGATTTGGCAGAAATAGATAAATTGGCATGCTTGATTAGAGAAAGATCGTTGACTTCATATTTGAAGAACTGGCAGCCCCTTATTGACTTTCTGAGTATGAAAGAAGGTGATTTGCTAACTTTAGGTTTTGAAGGTTAATAGGAGTTTGAGGATTAATAAGTTTACTTTTCCAAAAGAAGTGAAACTGTTATATTACTTATGGAGAAGTATGAATATAGATTTACTTATAATTGCTAAGGAGAAGTTCAGAAGTCATTTGCTCCCCCCATTTCCTATTTCTTATCTTTATCGTCTATTTCTTTCTTTCTTATTGTACTCTGGGAACCACTTAAACTTTATAAAAAAATCAAATAGCTTAACTCACTATCTAACTTAAGAAATAGGTTTTGGTTTGATTTTGAGAAACAAGATATCAGAGAAGGAGGGAACAGGGAAATTTGAATGATGTACACATACACAAGTATAGGAAAAAGAGATCAGATGTGAGATACTGAAATCTGCTGAACATCTCAGCAAGACAGAAGTTATGGATGGGTTATGGATTTCTTGGAGAGGTTTGCTAGATTTTTACAGCAGGTGGAAAGTGAAAAGAGAGCAGGAGGCACAGCAGTTCTGGGGGACAGTCACCATGAGAGGAATCTTCCTTCTATGATGAAATGTTTAGGACTAGAACCAGCCAAATTTAAGTGCAGGAATAGGACTGGCCTAAGAAGTTAACATTGTATACCTGTAAATTGGACTAGAAGACTCAGTACTGGAACTGCTGGATTGGGTACTGAACTCCTGGACAGAGGTGAGCCAAGTACTTCACAATGGGCTTCTGGGCGCAAGCATGTGAAATCTGCCCCCCTATTATACCTTTTTCAAACTATGAGCTTTTGTGTACCTAGTTTTGACATGGAACAGAACTGGGATGGATTGGGTGTCCACATTTCAGAACAACTAATTCATCCCAAACTTATCCGGCAGCTCACTATGTGCCAGGTAAGTGCAATTGCTACTGTGCTGTGTTTTTGTGGCAACGGCAGTGTGGCTGCACCACACCACATCTTGCACCCACACTTTGGGCCTGTTTGCATTTACCTCTAGAGCACAGATCAGGGTGCTTCAGAGTGCTCCATCTGTATACCAGGCCACCACCTCCATCCCAGAATATCTGATAGTCTCCTGGAGCATTCTGGGTGCACCTAGTATGCCCCCAGTAAGCTCCCAGATGCAACGTTTGTGCTACTTCCTAGTGCAAATGCTGCTTGAGGGTGGTGCAGTGCAGCCAAGACTGTGCAATTGGGCACCACATCGCAATTGCCATGACAATGACACAGTGTGTCATTGAGAATAATGTCTGACAGAGGGAAGTATTTCTTCACCCAGAGGGTCATCGGCTTATGGAATGTGCTGCCGGAAGAGGTGGTGACAGCTACCAGTCTGGATGGCTTTAAGGTAGGGTTAGACAAATTTATCGATGACAGATGTATTGATGGCTACTAGAATGAATGCCTAGGTGCATCTTTCAGGCTGGGGGGGGGAGGAACTGGGGCGCTTCTAAGGCCATCTGCTGGGACTCGAGAGCAGGAGAAGGTTTGTCCTTGTCTCTGCTTGAGATGCCCATGAGCATTTGGTGGGCCACTGTGTGCGACAGGATGCTGGACTAGATGGGCTGTGGCCTGATCCAGCAAGGCTTCTCTTATGTTCTTATGTGTGACAAACATGGCAGCTACTTCTATGGTGATTAAGATGATCCAGGATGGACTGTTTGTATTGCAACAGGCTGTCGGGGATGGTGTCAGAACTCACAGTGTGAATGCTGGTCACCATCCCTGAACTTAAAATACAATCCCACTGAAGTTAAGTGTGAATAGGCTCTTGGCTTAAATCAATCTCTAGTTGCACCCTGAGCTTTAGCCAGGTGGTACAGAACTTTCTTAATGCAGGCTTCTTGATGGTTCCATTTATATCCTGCTTTTCAAGGATATATCCATTTATATCCAAGCCCGTTTGGTCTTGTGTGAGTGCCAGACTCATATCTCACAGTCACAGGGTTTGATTCCATACCCTGTGATACAGCTGGATGACCTTGGGCTAGTTGCAGCTCTCTTTCTGAGCTCTCACAGCCTTGGGGTGTCTGTTGTAGGGAGAAGAATAGAAAGCTTGGTCAGCCATGTTGAGACCCCTTAAATGGGCGAGGAAAGTGGGGTATAAAAGTGGAACCATGGATACAGTCTCCTCCTCCTCCTTTAAGAAGCTCCCAACACTTAATTTTGCTCCTCCCCGTTTCATCCTTATTAGATTGGAAAACATTATTACTCATTACTTTCAAGTTCTACTCAAGCTCATGAGATGCAAATGCTTTTTCATTTGTTCATACATTTCTCCTATGTATGTAGCTACAGAAGAATAAAAGCTGTGTAGTTCCCCAGCTACTTTTATGCAGATATATGGTGTTGGTGTGTACTAACAAAAATCCATTTATCCACACCAGGTGCCTTTTTCATAAAATCAGGTATCTATTACATAGGTCACGCCCCTGTTACTCAGAGTCATAATTCTGTTACATGAGATGGACTTTGTAAAAGGTATTTCACTTTTTTTTCTGTTAAGGCAACCTCTGTACAACCAACAGTTCTGAATCTGTCTTACTAGGTCTCCTGACCTTGCACCTGTGATTCAAGAGCCTCTTGAAGGATTTTTCTGCCCTTTGTTTGGAAATGCAAAGGTAAAGAACTGTAAATGTACTCAGACAGGGGAACAATGTGCAGAGAAATGGAAGCGAAAGGTAATCAAGACCTCTCTCGCCTACATGTGCACAATGTGGCCAAAGGCAGTGTGTTATAGTAATAGAGGATAAAAGCCACTTTATTTGATACATCACTTTATCCCCTGGTCTGCAGGGGTGAAACTACACCGAAGAGCCTAAGAGAGACACATAGAGAGGAGTGTGAGGGAATATAAAAAAGAGAAACATGGAGGAAACGTTAACAGTATGCTTTTGCTCAGTTTAGACATTGACAGACCATGCAGCAGAAGTCCGGACTAAAAATTGGGCTGTGAATTCAAATTCAATTGAATTTATAGATGGGTAGGCCCCTTTAGCACAAGGGGGGCACTTGGAGATGACAGTGTCCCATTCAGAAACAAGGAACAATTGAATTGCAGGAATTTGGACCAGTTTTCAGTTGAAAAATAGAAGAAGAAGAAGAAGAGTTGGTTTTTCTACCCTGCTTTTCTCACCCGTTATGGAGACTCAAAGTGGCTGACAAAGCTTTCTATTTTTCTCCCCACAGCAGAGCACCCTGTGAGGTGGGTGGGGCTATGAGAGCTCAGAAGAGAGCTGTAACTAGCCCAAGATCACCCAGCTGGCTTCATGGGGGAGTGCAGAATCAAACCCGGTAATCTCCTAGATGAGTCTGCCTCCCTAACCTCTGCTCACCCAGTGTTTTGCCAACTAGGCACACCAGTTACCAGAAACATTCCATGCACTTTTTGCCTATAAAGCTACAACGTCTGTATAAGCATTTCATGGGACCCAAACAAAGCCTCCAAAAAGCACACAAACCCACTTCCAAATGAAACGTGCTAATGCTCTGCCCACTAACCATTTTTTTCTCCTCCCTTGTCCCTCTATTCTATTTTCTTTTTAATTTTTATTTCTTGCCTAGTTTATTGCTGCAGTTCAAGCAAGCAAGCTCCAATTGGTGTTTCCTCCATCACTGGATGGAGTTCAATTGTGTGGGTAATAAGCATCCTGAACACAGTTCAGCTGGGATAAGAAAAGGGGGCTATATGGCTGCATTTCCATTTCCATGAAGGGAGGCACCTGGGCTCAGGTAACTCCTCAAAAATGCTGTTCCCCCTGCATCCATGTTTGACAATGCAGATGCCCAGTGAAGAAGTAGTCAGGATGGTCCTCTGAAGAGCACAACTTTTTGCCTTGATGTCTGGTCATCAGAGGTGAACACGTCATGCAACCAGAAATTGAGATGCAGGGTCCACAGCTCCACCTGTGGAGACTTGCATCAGTAAATGGAGGCACACTTCAGGCCCATCTTTATCCATGACTGTGAACACACTGAGCAACCCATCTTCTGCTATTTCCCCTATCACTTGGGGATAGTAATGTTACTTTAGTTTGCAATGTGTGTTCTTCAGCAGTTAAAAAAGAAGAAACAAGGTTAGGGAGAAGAAAGGGGTTAAAAAATATCCCTAAATTATTTACTCTGTGCTGCTGACATTAAAGGGTTTCTTTAAGGGCCAGTAGGTTATTAACTTCCTGTCACCTGTCACAATGAGATGCTGTGACATATTGTCACTGCATTCCAGCGAAGCCTAAAACATTAATTGGGAAGTAAGACGAGTGAAGCGGCTTTAATGAGATACCTTGTTGTAACTTCTAACTTTACACATTATTTACAGTGATTCCACTAATGGTTCCATCCATCAGAGAGGAAAAGAAGAGAAGAATGGTATAGAGAAAAGGAAAGAAAAAGGAGAAAATGTGTTGTGTGTGTGTTGAGGGGTAATTGGAGGAAAAAAGCTAATCCTTAAGTAAAAGTCAATTCTTGCAAATATATGTCCTGTATTGTTTTTTTGTCAACAGCAATGCAAGACTTTCAGTCCAAGAGTCAACCATGGGCTGACCTTTTCTGCACTTACCACGAGTTAATCCAGATCAGTGAATTCAAAATAGTGGGACCCACTGATCTGGATCAGATGGAGACATGAGCTAGATCATCTGAAAAGCAGCTCCCAGTACTTCCAGATCACAGAAGTGTACCATTTGCACACCTCCCTTGATCTAGGACAAGGTCCTTGGTCCACTTGTAGACCCAATTAAAAGGAACCTGCTCTGTCTAGTGCAGATGGAGCAGGACCAATTAGTGTGGAGACTCCTTGATCTTCATTACTGTGTAGATGAGAGGGCCCTGGATACAGTCTAAGGGCAATGTTGCACCTTCGCTTCTCTGGGAAAACTTCCCAAGGAAGTGAAGAGCAGGAATAGTTCCAGTGTCTGAGAGGCCAGATGTATCCCTAACCTTATCAGTGTTTCCCTAAGCACTGGCAAGGTGCAAATTGCCGCTATTATGGCAGTGATCAAAGTGATCATTGCATCGTTGCTGCAATGATGGGAGGATGCAGCACTAACCATGCTTGCACCACCCATCCCTAGGGAGAGGTGCAAACAAAGTCACATCTGGAGCAGGCTGCATTAGGGATGTGCACAAATATTCAAATATTCAAAAATCCAATTTGAATTCAATGAATGTTGAAATTTGAATTTGAATTGGATTTAATAACATTTGAATCTAGACATTCAAATGGATTTCGGATTTTCCAAAACATTCATTCAAATGATTTGAATGTACAGATAAGTATATATTTGCATACATTGGCATTCCGTATACATCCCATATTGTCCCATATGCATCCTGTTTTAATCTCGAATCTTGCGCTTACAATACTGGATAAATCGGGATGCATACAGGATAATACGGGATGTATACGGAATGCGCACAGATACGTATAACAGATGCGAATGTTGTCAACATTCAGATCTTTAAATATGCATCTAACATTCGAACGTACTGATTCGAATGTTATGGATTCGAATTTGATTTTTTGACATCCGGATCTTAAACATTCAAATCAAATAGAATGTTCTGACATTTGCTTTTACTCGAATTCGAATGCAAAATATACATTCGTGCACACCCCTAGGCTGCATAAATCTGGATCTGTTGTACATCTACATGCACCAGGGGAAGTCCTGCATGTGTGGAACCTCATCTGGTTAAGGTGTAGCTCCACACAATGTGGATGGCCAGTGCAAGAGTTCCCCTGGCAGGTAAGTGTAGAAAGGCTCTAAGAGACCCCTTAGATTGTTTCAAAAATAAATGCAAAATGAGCCTTAGATGAAGATTAAACCAGTTAAATCATCATAGCCTGCTCTGATGAATCCTCCTCAGGCATAAGTTGTCTTCTGGTTGAGACGCCCATGAGCAACTGGTGGGCCACTGTGTGGGACAGGACGCTGGATGAGATGGCCTTTGGCCTGATCCAGTATGGCTCCTCTTACACTTTATTAGTTTTCTTTCTTTCTTTTTAGTGATATCTGGAAATACAGATTAAATCAGTGGAAAAAGTGACCTGCCAATTTCATGAGGCAGAGTTCATGCCTTGGGATGGATCCCTTTTTCCAGATGTTTCAAAATTGTACCAGGTAAGTTGGAGAAAGGCCCACAGCATATGAGAGTTGACTGCTGGATTAGATGGTTTTGGTGTTTGATCCAGTGAAGCACGTTTTATTTTCTTAAAAACCAATATGAATTTTACTTGAGTGTTATCTGCTTTTTCTCTTTTATCCCTCATTCCATTCAGTAAGACTGACTGGACATATTGCTTGGTTTATGACCATGAGGAGTTTGCTTGATGAGCTCATAAAAAGAAAGGATTTCGTATCATGCTTTGAGACTTATAAAATATCCAAATTTGACTGATATGAACTTCATTGCAAATACTCCATTCTGCTGCAGTTCTTTACTTATCTCAAAGAGCTCTGTTTTGTAGTTTAATTAGATCTGTCAGTTTCATGTTTAAGTAATGAAATCAGTAACAAATGTCAAGGCTACCCCAGGAAATGTTTATAGAAATAATGGACCTTGTGTTAGGATTATAAGGGTCTGCATTCACTGCAAGGAGTCAGACCAAAAATGTCTCTGATGATTATCTTTACACCAGAGATATGGAGGCGCTGATGCTGGGCATGCGAATAAGAACAAAATCTTAATTCATGCAGCAATTTATCCAAACACCCAGGAACTTACCTATGGCAATATCTGTACATGGAGGGTATGAAATACTTCAAGCAAATTGCTCTGCTCTGTTTGCAATATGAATAAATTGTACAAGAAGTGCTATTCATATTTCATTGGTTCACTGTCTGTGTGTTGCTTCAGACCCTAACCATCAGTTAGGGATTCATCAGTTTTGATTCTGATAACCGGGGTGGGTAAGTACTGAATACAAGAAATGGCACTGATGGAATAGCTAAGTCCCTTTGAGTGGTGGTGCAGTGGTGGTAGGGCTACAGCTGCAAGGAACCAGTAGAGCTGCTACCAGACATCATTTTAAAAACTCACATTTGACTGATAGTCCACAGTAAAGTGGTTCCAGAGGGAAACTGTTTCACCTGCACATACAGGTGATATTCTGCATTTTACATTTCTTGTGATGTAACAGCAGTGAGATTCTCTCCTTCATGTGCTCAACCCCTTCCTGTGTGCTCAGTGTGAAGTAGGTCTGTGCACTCCAGATGAAGGCATGTTCTCATTATTCCTCATGCAGTTTGCCCACAAAGATGCAAAAGAGTAATACAATAATCTGCAGTGAGAGTTCTTAAAATCACTGTTTTTGAAACCCTGGCCGCATCCCCATTACAAGCTTAATCCAGTTTCCCTAAACCAAAATAATAGAATCGGATGCAAACACGAATTTGCCTATTCCCATTACTTTCAGCTTAATCGCGTTTGATCCAGATTCTGAGGATCCTACATGGCGAACGTGACTCAAGGGGGGACTCAAGTGGCTACTTTCTCAAAGCTGCTTTTCGGGGGTGCCCTGCCCTCTTCCTCCTGGTGTGAATGCGCCACCCATAACGGACCCCTTCACCGAGCCTGGCTGGGTGGCTGCTGCTTGCCTGGATGGAGGAAAACCGGCAGTGGGCAGCCAGCGATTCTCCCCATTGCCCAGGGCACACAGCAGCAGCGGCAACTCAAGCAAGGGGGCTTTAAACATTCACACATCTCCCCAAACCTGCCCTGCTTTCCTTTCCCCTTTAAAGGTCAGAAGGCTGTAGCCTTCATTAGCATGTGGATGGCATGGCCATATTCCAGGATATAATCTGGAATTAGGCAGAAAGGGCTACTGTACTTGTCCTGCTCACACACTGAATGCCTGCATTGGATCAGCTGAGATCTGCAAGTTTGATAGCTTGTATTCTACCACTCTTGCATCCTTGCTTGTGCCTAATGTTGTTGAGAGTAAAATGTCCCATGGAAAATGTGCCCAAAATGTTTGCTATATTTGGACCTGAAAATATTTTAGATTATGACAAGTTCCCTGAAGTCTGCAAATGTAAAGACCTATTTCACATACAAAGTGCAACAGATTTAGAATGAATGTGTAGTATTCTGAGGTATTTCTATGGAGAGTATCACATCAGACAAGAGTGGATCACTATACGTTTAATACCTCGTTAGATGAACACTACTTGCATTCTAACATTTCAAGGTTAAATGAATATAGTTTAGTAAAGATTGCAACAGCTGCCATCTATATAAGTAAACAAGGTTCATTTGTGGTCAAACATCACTGTGAGCAATTCTCATAATGCACATAAAAGCAAACCTTCCAAACCATCCATAGGGCCATTGAGGACATGATAAAAGTAATCTGAAAGTACAGTTTTTAAAGCTTTGCTTTGGGTTGCTGCTTGAGTCAATTCAGGTCTTTAAGAACATAAGAACGTAAGAGGAGTCCTGCTGGATCAGGCCACAGACCATCTAGTCCAACATCTTGTCTCATACAGTGGTCCACCAATTGCCCATGGACATCTCAAACAGAGACAAGGGCAAACCTCCTGTTCTTGAATCCCAGCAAATGGCCTTGGTATCCTGCTTGTCCCACCCCCAGCCTGAAAGATGTGCTTAGGCATACATTCTAGTAGCCATTCATACATCTGTCATTTGTCTAATCCTTCCTTAAAGCCATCTAGGCTGGTAGCTGTTACCACCTCTTCTGGCAGCAAATTCCATAGACTAACGACCCTCTGGGTGAATAAATACTTCCCTTTGTCTGATCTGACTCTCCTACACATCAGCTTCATAGAGTGCTCCTTTGTTCTAGTGTTTTGTGGTGGAGAAAAGAAATTTTCTCTATCCACCTTTTCTATACCATGCATAATTTTATATACTTCAGTCAGGCCTTTGCTATTAAAACATTAGTTGCTTGCCAATATCAAGGTGTACAGATGTGGCTGTCCCTTTTTATAATTGTATAAATATGCTGCAAAAAGGGAATTATCTGCATATCTATAAAGAAAAAGCATTAAACGTTCATAAACGAAATTATCACTTTACACAGATACACACACATACAGTACTCTATTTCATTCTTCCCTCGCAATGCAAATGGTTTGAAATGCTTTTTTAAAAAATCCCAAGTATCTCAAAGTGTCTTGTCCTACTTGCTGTCTATCATAACCAGAAATTTATTAAAGATTTATGGTAAGCGGGTGTTCTGTAACAAAGAAATTCTATCATAAAGCAGTAACTATATGTCAAGCAAATTTTCCCCTTATTTCTTGACCCCAGCATATTTTTTTGTATTTGGACATTTTCCAGGAGCATGAATTCCCAAACTGATTGGTATCACACTTCTTTGGTTGCATTCTCCAGGGATTTCCTAATATCGTGGTATGATTATTTGAGCAGAGTGTACTAATTTTTGTATTAACAATTTCATTGTTGATTTTAATTGTTGAGATTGAGATGATATGAAGTAGGGATATTCAGGCTTTGATAGAACCGGTGTTTTTACTGTCTGTAGTAATGTTATTGTTTGCCAGAATTACTTATTTTTATCATATTCCTACCATAAGAGGAAAAAAGTGAGTTTCTTCCCATCTGCTTATACAGTGAATGGAAAAAGATTCAAAAGGGGAGAGCTTTGTTCACTCTTTGTAAAGATTCCTCTCACAACAAATAAAATGACTTTCCAGCTTTTCTATATTACGAGCTGGGTTGCTGCTTTGGGGAACGAAGGAGCTGAAAGGTGCAAGAAAGAAGCTTTTCCCCATGTTAACCATCAACATTTTGTTGTTAATTGTGTCTTTCACTACCTCTCCTTTGATCCAATTTCTTTGCTCTTGGGATTGTATTAGACTTCATATTTCTTACTAGTAAACACATTTGCACCTTGCACTGGAAGTATGTGCTTCATTCCTCCAAAAGCAAAAAAAAAGAAGCAAACCTACATTCTTCTCCATCTAACTGTGGACATGGAAGCACGGGCAGTTGGTGTGAAGAAAAATTATTCCCCTGCTGTGTGCTAGTTTGAAGGCTTCAGCTGAAGTCCTCTCAGCAAATCATCATCATTCATCCAATCCATTTTGGATGAGAACGATAAAGGTTTTGGAGGACCTCTGTGTACATAAACATGCACTGCTGCTTGTGCATGGGGCCTTTGGCTTTTCTACTATGACTTTTATTCTGGATTAAATCCCAGTATAGGTACCTACTGTCTACCTGCTAGTGCAAACTATGGCAGGCCCAACCTAGATAATATGGTCCCGGGAAGACTTTTGAGAGTCCCTTGCATTGGAAGGAGATCAAATCAGTCAATAGTAAAGAAAATCAATCCTGATTCTGAATATTAACTGGAAGGACAAAATACTGAAGCTCTACCTTAGGGCCTTTTTGCACTGGGCCTTAATCCAGATTATATCCCAGAATAGGGACTTGCCATCTGCATGCTAGTGTAGATTACAGCAGATCCCAGGCAGGACCTGCCATAGCCTGTGCTAGCATGTAGACAGCAGGTCTCTGTTCCAGGATTTAATCTAGAATAAGACCCAGTGCAGAAAGGGCCTCAAATACTTTGGCTACATAATGAGAAGACAGGACTCATCAAAAAAGACCCTCATGCTGGGAAAAAATGAAGGCAAAAGGACAAAGAGAAGGCAGATGCTGAGATGGAAAGACAGTGTCATGGAAGCAAAGAACATGAGCTTCAACAAACTTTGGGAGATAGGAGAGGACCTGGGTGTGTGTGCTGGCGTCTATGGTCCATGAGGTCACAGAGAGTCACAAAGACTTAATTCTTGTAAAATAATAACAAATTAGGATACGTTCATCTTCTGAAAGGGTCTTGTATTAGAAATGGTCATCTAAGGTGGTGTGTCATCTCATGCATCAGTGTCAGAGAAATGGAGGTAAGGAGGGGAATTCATACAGTAAATTTACTCCCTCAGTGATAGTCAAAGATACTGGATCTCTGTCCTTTTCTTAATCTAGTTTCCCTACTTCCAGCTCAATTACTATAGTACTTTGGGTCCCTTGTGTTAATGCAAAATGCCTTACCAGATGACCCAAGAGGCTGATTTTCTCTGTTTATTCCCAGAATAGCTGCAGGCTATGAAGAGGCAAAAACAGCTGCTTCCACATATTCATACTAATTAATGGGCGTCCAGAGGGACTGTAGCTTGAGTAGTGGTATTCATTATCCAGCTCTCAGGACAGATGAAATTGGCCCACAGGAATGATGAAGAGTGAATGCCACCAGTCTACACTATGGAATTGTAGCTCATTCTTTACAGCCCAGCTGGCTCACTGTGACAGACTAACTTGTTAATGGTGTTGATGGCCTTTGTGGTGGGAGTAAGGATTTTACCTCCAATGTTGTATTTAATCTCCCTCCCCATCCTCCTTTCTCTCTCTCCCTCTTTTTGTGTGTGTTTGCATATATATTTGTGTGTTGGTAAGAGATAGGTAAAGTAAACGTATTCAAATTAAAATATATGAGTGAAGTATTTAAGACTCTACCTTCCTTAGTTGGCTGAAAGATGTTAACAACTGTGGTTATGTGTTTCTGTTCAGGGGCTTATCAGAGGTGGGTGAATTGTATGCCGTGTGTACAAGACTCGACTTCTTTCCCTGTAGCCCTTTCTCTGATTCCATTTGTTGCAGCAGAAATGGACTCAGAGCTGGGATGAGTCCCTTTCAGGGAAAGAAAGTCTGCAGAAAAGATGAAAGAGGACTTTCTTGTCTAATCCCTCTGGACACAGGACAATCTCCCTTTAAATAAAAAATAAGATGTAACTGGGCCTAGATGTTATACTGGAACTTATCAAGAATATAAAATTGCATTAAAAATGAAAAGCAAAGCATTAAAAATGTTTCAGCCAAGTCTTAAACATAAGACATACAAATTCATCCACCTTTGATCGGCTCCTGAAACTCCCCAGCCAGCCCCAAGAGGAGTTTAACTGGAGGCCCCAAGAGGGTCTTTTCTGTGGTCACCCCCAGAACAGCCTTCTTCTTGAGGTTCACCAGGGGCCTACACTGTGTAGTTTTCGGCACCTGGTTGAAATATTTTGGAGAACATTTTAAAATCATTTAGGAGGGTGGGAGGGAGAAGGAGAGAAAGAAAGAAAAGGGGATAACAGGGGGAAGGGAAATGAGTGAGGCTAAAAGAAAAGTAAAGCCTCCTGAAATCTGATGTATCCAACCAAGCAGAACTTCAATTCCACCATGTCTACTGCGTGATAAAACTTCTTGAAGGCCAGATATCAATTTTTTTTTTTTTTTTGTAATTGTGGCTTTCAAAAAATGGGTAAATTTCAAAGCACCATGCAATGGTGGAGAGCTCATTGAAAAGTGGGGAACATATGAAAGGATCAATATTCATGGCAGGAAAATCAGTGGTCAGCAAATTGCTTTTGTCTTGCCTGTCCCCACAGAGAAATCCATGGAGGCATGTTTCCCATATTGAAGTTGTGTGGTGCCAAAGGCAAGCTAAGTGATATCATGGGGGTACTGTTGGGATAAGGGGACTGTGGCTCCAAAGAGGTACACCTGAGGCACACCTCAAATTGGATATTTGCATTCAAATCAAATTGAATATCCAAACATCTTATTTGGTTTGTTCCAAATGCAACAAAATCCTATTCAAATCTAATCCATTCAAATCTATTTGTTCAAATGTTAGATTTGAATCTGAAGATATGAATGTCGACAACATTTGTATGTTATTTGTATCTGTACACATTTTGTACGCATCCCATTTTATCCCTGTATGCATCCCATTTTCATCCCGTACTTTCAGTGTAAATGAGTACAGATATGTATGAAATTCATACAGATATGTATGCAATACATATGTATCTGTACATTCAAATGTTTCAAATCATTTTAATGGATGTTTTGGAAGATTCAAAATTCATTTGAATGTCTAAATTTGAATGTTTAGAGCATTTGTGCACATCCCTACTCTAAACTGATTTTTACCATGATGGAACACACGCTTGGGGTGGTTGTGAAGCCAGGTTTCTTCATCCTCTATGAACAGGTGAATGGAGGAATTGGACTAGCTCTAATCACAACCAAAAGTGGACATAAAAGTAAATTTCCAGTGTCATGGTCACACTCATCTCTGAAACTGACAGGGGACAGAGGCTGTTTTTGGCCTCCTCCAGCCTGGTCTCACTTTCCAGGCTGTGTAAACCTGAGTTGTCCTGAAAATTTCCATGGGGTGGGGTGGGGTGGGGTTGGCACAGGAGCTGGGGTGGTGGTGGTGGCATCACTTAGAAGGTATCGGGGCATAGAAGGAGGCAGCCGGTAGTCCAAGGATCCACTGCCACCATGCTGCTCAGATCACCTTGCCTAATAAAAGGTAAGCTTCAGAGTGGTGGTGGTCCTCTCCCTGCTGCTGCCACTGCCCACACCTCAGTTGCTAACGCCCACTGCTGCCACCCTGACTGCTGCTACTGCTGCTGCCCCAATGGCCCCTTGCCACTGCTGCTGTGGCCACCCCTCAAGATTGACTTTTACCACATGAAGGGGATCTATGAAAGTTCAGTGTGGCAAGAGGTGGTGGCACATTAAGTGTGGCCACGTTGTTACAGCAAAAATGGCCTGAGCTCCCTGAAACAGGCTATAAACTTAGAGTATGATGGCAGTCTTATATTCATTTTCATCCCTTGGGGCACCTGTGAACAAGTCTCCTAGCCATGTGTGCTTTGTCTTTTCTTTTTCATAATATGAAGGTATCATCACTATAATGTATCTCTAAGAACCCTTGTTTCACATTATCTGGTGCTGGGCAATGAAATATTGGCAAGAAAGGTGATGACAAGAGTTTAATTGCATGATTGTATGTGTGAAAACAGATGGGGTTATTTTAAAAAGTGATGCTGAAGGAAAATGTGTCTATTTGCATCCGAGAGTTGGGCATTCAGGTACAGGAAGGAGCACAGATTCTCTTAAAAATTTGAAATTCCACAGTCAGCTACAGCTACCTGCTAAGGTCTGTGCGTCTTTTAATTATAATGTCTGTGTACTTCTGTAGGCAACATTTAATTCCTTCTGACAGCCACCCATTTAAAATTAAAGTCAAACATTCAGAACTTTGTTGTGGAATGGAGTCACACAAGAGATGAGTTAATTGCCAGATGTTGTTAATTTGACTCTGATCTGTTACCAAAAAGAGAAATTTAAAAAAATAACGGAAGAAAACCTAATGTGGCTGCTTGTGCAGGTTGATGCTCTGTCAAGTAACTTTCAGGTTGTAAAGTCTCATAAGCCAAGCCTTGTAGGCCAAGGCACTTTGTGCAATGAGCTGTGGAGTCCCGATCTTGGGACTCCATCTTCTGCGAATTCCAGGGTTATCAGGGAAAATATTTCCCCACAGGACAGCTGTGATGCCCATGACTGGGCTGATACCAATTGTGAAGCCTAGCCGGGCATCCGTTTCTCTCTAGGCTGGGCCTGCATCTCGTGGCTTGACTTCTCACCTGAGGCTTGCCTTTTAAAATAATAAACTATTCAGCCTCCACTTCCCTGGCCGATGTAACCACAGACTCTCATTAGCCCTCCTGGTTACAAAATAACACTCTTGATTTGTTTACACTTCTTTAGGTCAGTTTAAATACAGCACAAACAGTTTCCTTTACTTCACATTAACTCATTTACTGAATCAGGACCCTGCCTAATCCTTTTCTTAGATCTATACAGGACCCAGATCTGTCCTGACTATCTTTTCCCTAAGATAAGCCCCAGAACAACAGCTCTGCCAGGAAGGCACTTTTTATATTTTCCTCCAAGGTTCCATTTCTCCTGATTGGCTAGTTCTCTGGGCTTCCCCCACTTCTTCAATATGCTAATTTGTCTGGGTTTAGCTCCTCCTTATCTGTTCACTATCTAACCTAGTCCGCACCTTTTACTCTTAGTACATTTTATAATACGTCCTCATATTCAATTAAAGCTACAATAAGTGCATTAATTAAGCTTAGGCCTCACAACAACTATCTGCAGTTTAAGTGCTCTAACAGTCCTTGAAGCACTACAGCATGGAAACAGCATAGCATCCATATGGATAGAATGGATGTGAATGTGCCATGAAGGAGCAGTGTTATGCAGACATTAGGTCCACATTAAGCATTCAAATCACCATAATAGTACTGTGTGCTTTGGCTGCTATCTCAAAAATGAAAGGACTTATGGTCAGAGCACTGGATTTCTACTGGGTTTGATTTCACACTCCTCCATGAAGCCAGCTGGGGGACCTTAGGCTAGTCACAGTACTTATTCTGAGCTCTCACAGTCCCACAGGTATGTTTTGTGGGGAGATGAACAGGAAGCTTTCTCAGCTTCTCTGAGTCCCCTTAAATGGGTGAGAAAAGTCGGGTATAAAAGCCAACTCTTTTCCCCACATCCTCCTTTCTTTCTTCAAGCATTTATTTAGTAGTAGTGTGTGTATTTAAGAGCTTACCTTCATCACCTATTATAGATATAACTTTGATAGAAACATTGCCTATGCCATCAGAAAAATTCTTGTGAGCAGATAAAGAATAATTTGGTGCTATACTGAGAGAATTTCAGCCTCAGAATGTCTTCATATTATCTTAGGACTGTAGAGAAATTAACCTCCTTTTTTGCACTTACCTGGCTTGTCCTGGTACAGGGTGGGCCATTCCATACCAGGATACACACTTTGTACCAGCTGGGACAGATTGCTTCTGGTATGAAACAAAGCCGTCCACACCAGGATAACCTATTCTGTGCCAGCTCTGATGCTCATACCAGTTTTGGAGCCAGTGTGCGGGGCCTCTGAAAGGACCTTGTTGCACCAATGAGATTGGTCCCCTGTGGTATACTAAACCATAGAGTCTGGTATACCAACACCTAGTATGCTGGTAGATCTCAACATCAGGATCTACTGGTAAACTGACCCAGGACACCATTTTGGGTGTGTGCGAAGCATGTTAGGAGGGAGAGGGGCCTCCCTTATCTCACAACAGCATGTGAAAGGGAGGCTAAGAAAGGGTCCAAGACATCTGAGATTCATAACTTAAATTCCAGACTACTGAAGAAATCCCACAGTGGTTCAGATGTAAGAGGGCTTTACTCAAGAATATAAACTTTAAATTGGACCAGTGGCTATGTAACAAGGTCCCGAAGAGACAAACCATGATCTAGCCTACAGTACAATACATTCATAGGAGATTTCTGGCATTGTTCTCATCCTGAATACAGCCACATAAGAACAGACCTTAACATTTTGGATCTGAACACATCAGAAACTTGGGAATTCATTAAGCAGCTGGCCTCAAAGCATCTATATTCTATATCAGTCCCAAGGAAATGTCGGAAATCTTGCTTATGAGGCATTTTGGGAATTGAAGTACAGCAAATGGCATTGCTTAATAGATCTCTGCTGACCTTAAGTTAGCTGTCTTGTGTTTTGCCTTTTTAACTCATAGAAAGTTTATGCCTTTAATGGGACTACTTGTATTGTAGGACATACAAGTCTTTTAAAGTAGACTTCACTGCATTACTTGTTTAGTTCAGAGAAAATAACATCTCCCTCAGCTCAGATGGACAAATACACCTTTAATGCATTTCAAACAGATGGTAATAAATGTCAATTATTTTTAGGAATTTTTTTGTCAGTGACTCATCGCTGGTGTGAACAGCACTGTAAATTTTTAAACAAAGGCTCTGTTTTATAGGAAACAAACAAAATCATTGTTCCCTAATCAACAACAACACTCAATTAAATCATGTTGCTAAATATGATGTGAAAAAACAGAAAAACATTATTATAGAAGACTCTTAAGTCAATGTAGTCACTACCTGTGTATATTGTGGTGTGTGTGTGTGTGTGTGTGTGTGTGTGTGTGTGTGTGTGTGTGTGTGTGTGTAACCGAGAGAGAGGACCTTTTCACATTTGACCCGGTGAGATGATCCAAGTATGCTCTCACATGGAACATATGCACTGCAGAGAAGTGCTTCTATCCCAGAAGTGTCTCCATGCATGCTGGCATGTCCCCTGCACAGATACCTGTGGAGCACTAAAAAGCTTCACAGCTATTTTAGCAGTGTGACTAGCACAGCTCTGCACTCTCCATTTGCACCTCTTCCAAGAGAACAGGATGTGGGACATTGTGGCACATTTACAGTTGCACAGTGTCACCCAATCACTGTGGCAATGGTGCTGTGTGTGCCCATTGCTGCTGTGAGGTGATAGTGGCAGTTACACTTACCCAGTGCTATGGGAAGCAATGAGTAAGTTTCAGGTGAATTGGGCATTGCAAAGTGCAGATACCCAGTGCATTCTAGGTGCAAAAAGGCTCAGAGAGAGATGTTCTGAATCAGGCTTCCATGCTTATTCCCTAACCTGGTGCAAATTTGCATTTCCCATCAAATCCAGGGAATGGGAAAGGTGAACTGATCCATATGTGTACTGGGATTCACACCAGCAAATGCGAGTACACATGTTCCATCCCCCCATATGTTCACAGACTTACCTGAAGTGTGGACGTGTGTTCAAATGTCAGCATCAGCACACATGTGCTGTCACTGGGACAACGATGTTGTGTTGTGCACATGAGCTCGTATTCCAGGTCACCTGACATGCCAGCGCATTTGTGTGGCACATCAACTGACGGGCCAAGCACCATAGAAGTGTGGATGGGCCTCACCGGAGACAGAAAAAGCTAGGATAGGTGAAGGTAAGTGCAGGTGTGGAGCACTTAATCATGCTTCACACATAATTACCCTGCAGTGCACCCCTGCATGGAAGTTGCCATTTCTGATTTGGAAATGTCTCCTCTGAGTGCAGATGCTTCATCTCAGAGATCACTGCAAAGTGATTAGTGGGCCAAGTGTGGAAAGACCCCTGCTTGCACTTAACTATCTGGAATGAGTTAACAGCTTTTGATGAAGCTGTGGAGCAGCAGAAATTGTTCCACAGCTCTGGAGAATCAGGGATATTCCAGGACACTCTAGAATGCTCTGGGAAGGACGTGGCACTACAGAGTGTGGACAGAGTCTCTCAGAGTGTGTGGGATGTCCCCGAGAGGTAAGTCCAAATAGACTCTAGGCGAGAAACTGTCAACCTATACATGTTTTATGTATGGTTTCATTCTGTGTTCAAAGGGCAGGAGTCACATATATGAAGACTTGCTAGAAAAATGCTAGAAAAATGGAAGTCTTTTGGGCATCAAAGAATAATTTTATTTCATATATTTCTTAACATCTGGGATCACAGGCCCTCTAATGTACCTTTCAATCTGGAAAGATATATGAAAAAAGCTTAAAGAGTTTGGGCCTTTTTCTTTCAGTTGAGCTATTAGACTATTATTCACACAGAGATTCTATCCCAGTTCAGAGACTGGAGTCTTAAAACTCTTTAGTACTACAGAGAAGAAAGTAACTGTTACTTGTTGCTTATTTCTTCCAGTGTCATTTATAGTCCTTTTTATTCTTTCTATTGGCAAATTCAATAATAAAACAATTTAAAAAAACATAGCATCACACAACAAATGAGATATTTGGGATAGGGAATAAGAAAGCTGTTTGGAGCTGGAGAAAAGGAGGTCAGATGCTTTTGTGAAAATTAGGAGCCTGTTATCAAAGTTATAGAAGACAGGTGTAAGTTGGATCATTTACTTGGTGCAATCTTGACTAAACCATCTTGTGGAATTTTGCATAATGAACATATGACAAAACTTGGTACTTTTCTGCTAATTTTGCATTTGCACTTTAAATGCCACTTTTGAAACTGATTGTATGTATGCAGTTTATTATAGAAGATGCTGGAAATTTTCAGAAGAAGAATGTAATATATAATCAGTCATGCATATTAAGCCCTTTCTGTACTGTGACTTATTCCAGGTTATATCCCACAATAGGGACCTGCCATCCACATGCTGGTGCAAACTACAGGAAACCCTTCCGGGGGCCTGCTGGAGTCTGCACTAGCCTATGGATGTCAGGCTGCTATTATATGATATATATATAGCACCCAGTGCAGAAAGAGCTTTAGATGTACTTAATTGCATCTGTGGTCATGATATTAATTAGTGGAAGGCTACATATTGCTTATTCCCACTTAAGCTTCAAAACAGCTTGCTTTAACACACATACTAATTTAAGGGTGGGTAGTTGATGGTCTTCCATACAATGCTGATTTACGATGTTCTTCATTCCTGACGATCAGATACACTGCCTAAAAATGTTATCTTAACAGACATGAACACAGGAAAAATCAGGTAACCAGATAAGTTACAGCTCCCTAGATGAGAAAGAAGGGAGAGATCATAGGGTGTTTCCACACTGACCTTCTGAAATCCGGATTAAGGAAATCTGTTTTTCTGAACTGTGTCTCTGGGAAGATCCGTCTCAAATAGGGACAGATCCAAATAAGGCCCCTTGACTCTGCACTCATGTGGCAAGGACAGATTGCAAGGAACACATCATGTGTTTGCCACCCTGCCTGACTGGTTTCCTTACTTGGGTTTGGGCTGTCCGCTGGAATGGTGAGGGCCTGAATGGGACCCACCTGGCCAACATTTCCTCCTTGCTCACATTAGCAATAACATGGGGACGCCCAGGGTAACGACAATTGAGAAGAGCGGCCACCACCTAATACCCCAGGGGAATCTTTTGGTCTCTCAGTACAGCCCTGGTGGGTGGGCATATGTGCCCAGGCTCCCCCCATGGTGGGGGTAGGGATGTGCACAACTTTTTTTAACTCTAATCAGAGTTGATTCAAATGTTGCAACACCCATATCCGGTGAGATATATAGGAACAGAATGCCATTCGATACGTATCCAGGACAAGTGGCATTCCAGTATTCTTAGATTATCCGTACCCTGATACAGATGTCAAATATGCATCTCAATATGCATGCACTTACGTATGTATTGCACACATGCATACATACCTTAAGTGAGGTGAATGGGGTGCAGTCTTCTCATTCAGGGGCCCTGTTGGTGTGGACACACGAGCATGATTCCCCCTTAAAGCTCACCTGGCTGGGCAAGCTCACAAGACCTGGTTTGGCTGGAGTGAGGCACCTCATCTGGAAGGTCGAGGCTCTGTGCCAGTACATGGGGTGCTGACAAAACCTTCTTCCAGAGAAAGCGGTTGAGCTCATCAAAGAATGGGCATTTCTGGCTGCCTGCTCCGGATCGCTGTTGGTTGGCAACACTTGCGCGATAGGCCACAGGCAGCCTCTTGGCTTTCTCTTTGCACTCCACTCCCATCCTTGTAAAGCCACACTTGCCAATGCACTTGGCCACCTCCTCGAAGGCTCTACTAGTCCAGTACACCCCATCCATGAGGGCCTGAATCTGCATGTCGCTCCAGATTTCCATGAGGGCCTTAACCTGGTTGTATGGCCAGGCCTTTGCCCTCTTCTTCTTTGACTTTGGGGCCGCCGAACCAGCTGTGCTCTGTTGCGAGTCTTCAGCCATTTTGAGCATCCTGGGGGCTCTCAGTGCCAGGATAAAATATGAGGGCCGTACCACGCCCCCTTGGAAATGGTGGCTGTGGGAGTTCCCCCCTCCCTGTGGATGAAGCAGAAGCACACACACCTCGGCCCTCCTCCCAGGTGGCACAATTATAATTTCTAAGGCTAAAATGGAAGATGGCTTAGTGTATTGTCCCATGCTGGTATGCTGTCCTCACACCCTTCACGGACCAATAAACCATCAGTAGTCCCCTGGTGCACTACTTTTAACAGATCTACTGGTGGAGTGGATAGTGCACCATTTTGGTGTTATGTCTGCTCTGTGGCCTACTCCAATATGCACAGGACAGTCTACTAGGGATGTGCACAAATGTTTTTTTTTTTTTTTTTTTTTTTTTTTTTTTTGTATTCAATTTGTATTGAATTGAATGCAAGAAAATTCATAATTTGTTCAAATAGATCCCTTTCAAATATAGTGGGATTCAAATTTGACATGAATGTTCAATCCCACATGAAGTCCATATAAATGCATACAAATCCAATGCAAAGCTTCATAAGAATGTATCAAAACATTTTATTCGAATTTGAATGTCAGTCTCTGAGGGTTCCAACATTCGATTTGAATTTGAATGTCTGAATTCGGCCAAATTCGTATGAATGCACGTCCCTGCACTCTACCATGGAGCGAGGCCTCTGCTGCTCCACACCTGTGTGGAGAAGGCAGAGGCCTGGAACACTCCGTGACTTGATATACTAGCCTGTGTGGAAAGGACTTGCATCAGATCTTTTTACCTGAGTTGTATAAATGCAATGTTCAGTTCTAAACCAGAACATTTGTTTCCTGGATTTCATTGGGCTATACAACATTTCTTTAACTGGTTTGTTATTTTTTCAGTGCTATCAAAATATGTACTGCTATAAATAAGCACACGCAAAGCTCTGTTGTTGGAATTCTTCATCATATCTTCGACTTCAAAATCAGGATCTGTTGCTATGAATCCTTTTAACCCACGCAACTGTAGTTGCTCCCTCTAGTCACTTTTCATTCCCCAGATGAAGCAGCCCTAAAGCTTCTTTGCATTTTTGAACACCAAATCTGTTTCCTATTTATTACATTTACTGCATTTACCAAAATACACAGGGAAATGCATTTCCCAATATACAGTTCTCATCTTACACAGTATGCACAATATATACAGGAACACGACTTCATTTCCAGGCACTACATAATATTACATTGTGCAAAATAAATAATTAGAAAAGCAGCAAAAATGGTTTGCTTTCTGAACTGGTTTACTTGAACAGTGTCCCTCTTTGAAAAAGTGGAAAGAAAGAAAAACACAGTAAAACAGCTGAACAAAAAGAACAAAGTTATGATTTTTAAAACATATATAATTGGCCTTTGTGGACCTAGGGTGCTTCCTTTATCAGCAGATAGTCTAGACTCTAAGGGTGTTTCCACATTGACTGCGGAAACCAGATTAACAGCTGCTAAGGTAAGATTAAAGACACTTACCTTAGCAGACATCTGTACTGTAGACCCGATTTGAGGGTCCGCATCCACATTTCGGCATGCAAGACCAGTTTCTTAAACTGGTTTTGCCGCCGAAATCCGGATTAACTTGAAGACCTGAAAAATCAGGTCTTCAATGTGTAACTTCCCCTGAATGTGTGCAGAAGCAGACGCCCTTCCCTCGTGTGCTGATGGGGCTTTGATGACAGGTGTGGGTGGAGGTTGCCTCCACCCCCACCTTTCATCAAAGCCCTTTGCTGGAGCAACTACATGGGGGGGGGGCTGCCCCCACCTCCCATGTACCTGCTCTCCAGCGATGAGGCAGCCATGGCAGACAGCGGCAGGAGTTTGTCGTCACTTGCCATGGATGCCCCATCAACGGAGAGGAGAGGAGGAGAGGCCACTCTCAGCTTCCCCCCTCTCCCAGGGTCTGCTTTGCCACTGGGGCGGGGGAGGCGGGAGGCCAAGGCTGCAGAGGGAAGGGGCATGAGTGCCTCCTTTGCCCACCGCCACTGCAGTCATCTCACACGTCCTCGCCAGTGATGGAACAGCCTCCTGGGACAGGGGGAATCTAGGCAGTGGCAGCCTCCTGGGACAGGGGAATCTAATCCGGATCCGAATTGGAATTTTGAAAATCCAGGTTTTTGAAATTTGAATTGAATTTTTGAATATTCGGTTATACTCAAATTCGAATGCAAAAAATACATTCGTGCACACCCCTAAAACTGCAGAGCAGGAGAAACCGATTACCAATGAACAGAATTAAGGCCTCCCTTAATCCAGATTATGCTCTGTCTAGAGCAGACAGGTTGAACAGCAGGGGGTTATGGCCTCATAGGTGCACATTAATGTGCAGATCTATACAGCCTAGAAATGAACTATAAGGGCCCTTAATTTTGATCCTAGCTGTGAGAAAGAGGACTCCTTGAAATGCCATTGTAATTAGTTTAGTGTTTGCTTAATGCTCTTTGCATAGCCTGGTTATTCTGGAATTGTATCAGCATATGACTTGCAAGTGGAATAGGAGAATAGCAATTATAAGATATTTTCTAGAACTTTGTGTTGTAAGCAGCAACAAGATGATTCTTGGAATCCAGAGTTTCTAAGACAACTTGGGCCATGTTCAGATGCCCATGGAAGTTGTTTCTTTAACATTGGGGGTCACACCCAGGAGCAGGGAATCAATAGCTCCTTGTACTGAATCCCTGAAGCCATACCGGGAGGCAGGAGAGAGGACAGGGTGCACTTACCTCACTGTTAGCTGGTTGGACTTGGACTGCCTGTATTTGTGCCTTTATGGTTTGTCAATCTGGTGTGCAGTAGCTCAAATTAACCATGCCAAGTAGGTGCCAGCACCCCCAAGGCAATTTGTGGGGCTGAAGTTTGCATGACTCCACCAGGCCAGCAAAAGGTGGTGATTCCTCACTCAAGATGTCTTGAGGAGGAAAACAGCTAAACACATCCTTGGAAGCAAAAGTAATTTAAAGCACTGTTCCCATCATCTTTATTGGTATCACAAAGTTGTCCTAACCATGAGTACGTTGCTTCAGATGGCAACCTGAAAAAGTTAGCTGACTGAACTTCCTATTTGCTGATTGCTGCCTCTGCTGACTGATTCCTTTCCACACTTGCCCTGGTAGTTCACACAGGGAATGCTCCTAGATGGAGCATCTATATGTGAAGGAGCCGTTTCCTAACCATAAATGTTCTTCTTGTGTGGAAACATTCCCTGGGTGAATTACACATGGTGCAGATTAAACCTGCACCCTTTGTTCACTTACCTTCACTAGCTGGTAAGGCTCTGGATACATCATTCACACTTCTTCCAGGATGTGCCATGCAAGTATGTGCATGCACTGCGTCATGGTTGCCCCAGTGACTGCACTGGGACACCATCTGCACTTGAGGTGAGTGTCTGGATGCATTGTGGGAGGGTTCATGTGAACTAAGAATTCACCAGTGTGAATGCTTAGTCCACACATGGACAAGTTCACACTTCACTTTCCACAGATAGGAAGCAAAGTGTGAATTTTCCTCTGGTCTCTGTATATGCAAGTATTTGTGCAAATAAGAAAACAAGACTCTAGGTGTGTTTGCCACTCATAGAACCATCTAGTGCACAATGGGAACTGCAGATCTGGACCATCAGGGTGGTCAGGGGCATAAGGCTTGTTTTAGAAGGACACCTTTTATTTCTCCAAACCACATTTTGATCTGTAACAGCCTAAATGGAGTTCAGAGAAGTCAAAGAGAGGCTTTCAAGTGGAGCCTCGTCCCTCCCTCCCTCCTTCCTTCTCAGAGAAGAGAAGCCCTGTGAACCTCTGACTTTGTTTAGACCTAACAAAAGGGGCACCTCAGATGTGCCTCAGAGAGACAGTGTTTGGCTCTAGTGTTCCCAAACCTTCCCTAATCCTCTTTTTCTAGCTCATAATGTTCATGAGAGCGGGAGGGGGAGACTGGTGTGTGAACAGTCCTACCTTAGAACTTTCTGTAAACCATCTCAGAGGTGCCTCAGAGATGCTTTCTTTTGCCCCGTTTGATCACAACCTTTCCTGCAACTAGGGATGTGCACAAATATTCGTAACATTTGAAATATGGCTGAATTCGGCCAAATTGGAACATTTGAACTCAAATCAAATGCTACAATATTTGTAGAGTAATACTTGTACGAATAATTCGGACATTCGTTAAGTTGGGGAAATGTATCAGATATGTATCTATTTATATCAGATACATATCTCTCCATATCAGATACGTATTGAGTGTTCATACAAATACGTACAAATAGATTTGTATTGAATAGAATTTTACCACGTTCAGATACAATGTATTCATGCAAACACAGATTTTTGAACATTCAATTCATTTTGAATCAAATGCCAAAAAAAATTCATGCACATCCCTAGCTGCAATGTCCTCCAGGGCCTCTTATTTGGAGTTGATTCCACACTCCTCCATAAAGCCAGCTGGGTGACCCTGGGTTAGCCACAGCTGTCTTCTGAGCTCTCACAGCCCAACTTACCTCAGAGGGTGTTCTGTTGTTGGCAGAAGAACAAAGAGCTTTGTCAGCCGCTTTGAATCCCCTTAAATGCCTGAGACAAGCGGGGTAGAAAAGCTTCTCCTCCTCCTTCTCCTAATGGTGTCGCTGCCACCCTTGACAGGGCACCAGAATCAGTTTTGTGTTTGATTGTCTACTGCCTATCTTTAAACAAAATGTGTAGCAGCAGCAAGGGTGTCCAGTGGTGTGTTCTACATCAGAGTGAGGCACTATGGAGTAAAAGAAAGCCCATAGCACCACCTGTGCTTCACCTGTTTGGCTATTATGGGGAGAGATGGGGGCAAAGGAGGAACCTCAGCAGTAGAATTAGGAGTAGCTGCTAGATTCTACTTTTTTTAAAAAATTATTTAACTAGCAGCATGTCTCAGGCCTCCCTTAGATGACAAAGGACTTTTAAAATCTTACCAGTATTCTTTAAGAAACAAAGCTCTATTTGTGTGTTTTTTAATATCCCTTGCAGCTTAGTGTGTGAAATGTTCAATCCTGGAGCATCTGCCAAATCCCTGCTGGATTTCAGATTTGTAAATTATCCAATCTTGCAGTGCAACCATCTTGCCTAGCCACACGCCACTGTCTTCCCCCTGTGAAGAGCATTTCCATTTACAGTCTATGGACAAGCTCACTGGGTGATTTGAATCTTGAATAGCAGGAATCCCATTGGGGCAGCTGAGGATGTTCGCTACATCTATAACAGCGTAAGGTATTTGCTTTTGTTACAACCGGTCCATAAATAGGCACAAAGTCTCGCTCATGACTGTTATATATGGAAGTAATTTCAGAATCTCCGGAAATGAAAGTGTTTGAGCAGACACAGAATTTATAGAAAGAAGTAAGAGGCTTGTCAGCTGACTAGAGAAACATAAATTGCCTTGCTGTTAGGGTGTTCCTATAAAAGTGAAAGGGTGGGCAAGTTTGCTTCTGCTTCTATTTTTAATGTGTGCATTTTTCAAGATCTTTTCTTTGGTATACACAGGTTTTCATTTGTAGCGACTTCCATTTTTCAGCTCTGGATGTATGCAAATTCTGCGCTGTCATCTTTGCCGCTTTCACACGCACGTCTCTCTTTTGTAGCCTTCGCTGCAGGTGCTGCCTTTCCCCTGTGGTGTTGTTTGCTGATCGCGCTATGCTGAGAACTACCAGAAATGTTGTGTGAGCTCAAGGTCATTGTGGTCTGAACCTGGGACTGCCTCTGGGAATCAGGCAGGAAATGCTGTTGAATACATACACTCACCAGAGTGTGTTCCTTGTGATCTTTTATCAATAAAGGCTTGCTAGAGTGGCTAAGCTGTCTCTATCTGTGTTCTTGGTCTGACACTTGGGAAATGATCTTCCCCCAGTTTTGCACTTGCATGTATATACTGATGGTGTGGACTTGTTTTCCTTCCATTAGCAAATGCAAATCATAAGAATGAATAGTTAAGTCTTTTTTCCCCCCAAACACAAACCTGAACAGCACCCGCACCATAAAAAGTATTTCCAATAAAGGCAAATTCTATCTGGACATGGACTCCATAAACTCCAGTGTTGAAATAGATTTTGATAAGAGTATCTCTCACATTTGTAACCTATTGCTAGGTGGGGAAGCCAGGTTATATGGGTCACTGTATCACTGCAGCATTAAGATGGGCAGTTCAATACCCCAGACTGTGGGACAAGTTACTCCTTTTTATTTGCTATTGCTTAGGGGCATTCCTTGCTGGCTTTCATAGCAATTGCTGGCTTTCATAGCAAAGGGATACTACAGAGATCAACAGATGATGCATTTTCACAAATGCTTCCACATTACGTTCTAGCTAAAAGAGCAAAAGGCCATCATTATAATGACAACGGAGTGCTAAAAAATTTGCAGCTTTAGAAAAACAAAATTCTTAAGTCCATATCCAGACAGAGTTCTACACATGTGCCGTAGGTCTATGTAGCACACGATATTACTGGCAGGAGGGATGAAGCACACTGGTGGCCATCTGCTTCATGGCCAGCCTGATGCAACCTTTGAAGCCATGGAGCAAAAATTGCCTGGCCTTGAAGTTTCAGGCTGAGACCATCTTCCTGGGCCCCCAGAAAGGCTGGTGAGCTCCAGAACAGGACATGAGCTGTTATTGCCGCTTCCAGCTGGCTGCACAGTAGCACCAGGAACTAGAACCCAACCTGGTCCATGGTAAGACTAGTTCTAAGTGACCTCCACAGGAGGCCACATCCTCCTGCGGCTTTTCTTGATGTATTGGACCCTGCAGTTCCAGTGCATGTTTGTTTGTTTTCATTAGCATTTATATCCCGTCCTGTATGAAAAGGCTCAGGAAAGAAGACAAATGCCATAGAATGGTGTGGTTTTGTTTTTAATGGCCCATAATAAAATATTATGGTTTGATTTCCAGCTTAGGAAGGGACGTCAGCAGTGCATCAAACAAAATTCCCCTGTAGTTATTCACAGGCTCAGATATGATGCCAAACGGAATCCCTTCAATCTTCAGTCCTCTAATCAGAACTCCAGTTTTTGCCTTTTGCCAATTGCCTCTGCTTCCAATAGGCTCATTGCAATGTTCAAGATGAAATTATGAGTGTTTCTCTCACACACAACAAAAGCACCAAAAAGGTTTGCTCTGCCTTACAGCTTTTGCAAGTCTGCATAATGGCTTTGAGAGGAACCCTGCTGCACTACTAGGACAACATTTCTCTTTGTCACACTTTCCCTCTGCTGCAAGTATACTGTGCACCTGTCTTTGGTTCTTAGGGGATCCCTTGCCTGGATGAAGGTCCCTTTCTTAAAATATCATCAGCATATGCATGAGTGGTCTTCTAATAAATGCTTGGCATTTTAATGTCTGATAACTGTCACTTGAAATATTATTTGAATCATAACATATGATCCTAAAAATAGGCATTCTGACTCTGTTCCACACTTTGCCTAAGGTTTCCTGGACGGTTAGGGCTGTTGTGAGTTAACCTTTTCTGGCATTTCACCGATTGTAAGAACTGCTTTGCCTGTGAATGCAAAACTAGCTGCCCTTTCCTGCTGTATAAATAAATATATACCCTGTCTTTCCCCTGGATTCTTTGTTTCTCTGGGCATGGGCCTCCTTGGCAGTATTCAAAAACATTCCTTCACCTGAGAAGGTAGTCAGAAAATTATCTCAGTTACTTTGCATGCTTCCAAAAACCTGAGGTGTTTCTGTACTTGGTCCTGTATTTTGCAATTAGTGAATATCTGGGCAGGATCATCTTCACTTGCAGGAGGCATTAACAACTTACAAATGCACCCTGCCTGCCCAGAGGTTGACTAATTGCATACTAGTTATGGTGCAGAGAATTGTGTGCCACAAGCAACCCAACTCTCCCCAACTGTGGCTTCAAACAGGGCAGAAAATTTACCGTGAGGAGATGCAATGGCTAACATGCTTGACCAGGATGACCCAAATGGTAGCTGGAGATGCAACCTTCATCTCACTCTGTATCTTTATGAGAAAGATTTAAAAACAGAGTAAAAACCACACAGGGAAAAGTTAAAAATTAAAAGCTAGGGATGTGCATGGATATTTGTAACATTCAAAATTCATATGAATTTGGATGAATTCAGACATTTGAATTAAAATTGAATGTTGGTACATTCAAAGATTGACATTCAAGTTCAAGTTTAATGCTTCAGAACGTTCGTATGAAACTTTGCTACAATTGTGAACCTGGAGAAGTAGGAAAGCGGCTGTACCAGTCACATCTGCAACAGATCCAGAGTGGATTGAGAGTGGATTCAAAGTGAATTCAGGGCAGATTTGATGCGTTCAGAGTGGATACATAGGGGATACATATGGGATACTTAGGAAATAAATAGGGGATTCATACGCTATTTGTATTGAACTGTCAGGCTGGCAAAGAATGAGCACAAGATGCTTTCTTGAAAAAGATGAACAGTGATTTATTTCATCTCAGCGTTAGGACATTTCTTGTTGGGAGCAACTTGGAACAGAAAGCCCA
>MTQE01001141.1:28673562-28701305 GCA_014337955.1 Aspidoscelis marmoratus | reverse complement strand
AAAAAAAAAGCAAAGGAGAAAGCACTCATTTATAGAACACAGCAAAAAGAGAACAATAATTTGCAGACATTAAGGATATATACAAACATAGTTTTCAGAACAAAAATATTTTAAGATTGAGAGAAAGGTTGTCCAAGTAACAATTTCAGTCTGTTGTCTCAGGGCTACTGTTTAAGAAGCTGTGCTTTTCATTGTTCTGGTTTCTTATTTTAAAATCACTGGACAGCTTCACACTTATTTTCCCTTCTTTGTTAGCTTTATTAACAGATGGAACATAAAGCTGTGATTGAAAAATACTTTGATTTTTCTGTTAATTACAGTGGGTATATTCAGGCACATGTTTAGGGAGGCTCCTCTTTTTGAGGGGTGCCCGTGGGCTCAGCCACCACTACTGGCCCAGTACGACCAGTACCGATTCCAGTCACTGCCACATATGCTGCAGCCCCCACTGCTGCTGCCGCAACAGCAGCCACCTCAGCTGCAAAGGCAAAAGGCTCCTCTTTTTTGCAGGATGTCTGGAGGTTGCCACCTGGTGTTGTGTCAAGAGGAGAGATGCCTTCCTTGTGGGCATCTCCGGGAACTGTCTGCCTCTCCTCCTCCTCCTCCTCCAGTAACAATGAGAGGGCTCATCCAGCACCCTAATTTAGTTAAAAGAGGTTCCATTCCCCCACCATCTCACCATTTCCATTGCACACACTTTCAATGAAAATAAAGAGCAAGGACAGATGTATGCAATCCGGAGTGAGTGGGAACAGCTATATTCGGATTAATTGTCAGGCAACCCTATACAGATTAAAAATAGTCCAAATAGGACTGTAAAATAGTCCAAACAAGACTAAAAAAGTCAAGTGGGAATGGGGCCCTAGTGCCTAGCCCCATAACAAGATTTTACTGACCAAGAGCAGAAATAGCGTAAGTATGTGATTTAACTTGCTTTTGCACTTTGGCATTTTGTATGGAACAGATCTTGAAGGCATTTCCATTCCTTTCCATTTTTATTTATATACTGCCTTTCCAAAAGTAAATTTTGCCCAAGGTGGTTTACAACAAATGGGGAAAAAAGTACAATGCAAAAATAATCATTACATTAGAGAAATATGGCAAATAAATATAATCAACAATTTAAAGACAATTTTTTTGCCCAAGGTAGTTTACATAAGTCAAAAATACATTGCATGTTATAACAAATAATACATTATATAATAATAAAAAGGAAAAAATACTAGAGCAGGTGGGACAGCCGGCTACTGAGTCTCCTTCCCCTCATCCCTGGCAAATTGTGGCCTCCCTTCTGCACCTTGATAGGTCCAAGGGAGCCATGTCCAATGTTAGTACTCTCCACAGAATGGACATGGTGGCCCAAAATGGCCACCTAGTTTGATATACTGGCAGACCTTTTTTTAAAGGTCTACTAGGAGTCTAGTGAGTTCTCAGTTAGGCCATGAGGCATAATGTCTATGTTTCAATTCAGTGGGGGAAAATGCGCTACTGAAAACAGGTCCCTGAGGCCAGGAACTCCCATTCCTGCCATTGGAGTTTGCAGAGACTGGATCTGAAGTTTGTACAAGCTTCTGGGCTGGCATGGTGCCTGTCCTGAAACAGCCATCCAAACACAAACTGTGCGGCTCTGGGAACTGGTGGCTCATTGGAGTGGTCCAGAAGAAGTAAGTGTGGAAATAGCCTTAATTCCTATAACACTATCTGTGTTAAAGATATGGGAGCCAGTTGTCTGAGAAGGCATTCACGGAGAATCTATTGCTGTGATAGAGCAATAGAATCCACACTATAATAATAGGAAAGACTCGTCAGAATGTAGGTTAATGGCACAGATTGCTGCTGGTTGGCTGTCACTGTGATGCTCAGGGCCAGAATAGTAAAATGCAGAAAGAAAGAAAAAAAAGAAAAGAAAAAAGTAATATACACACTTGTCCTTGTTAAAAAGGAAGTCAAGAAAGAAAATCCAGTTGCTATGGATTCGTGTATCTGAATTCTATTTCCATGGGAATTCAATGAACAGTCCATTCTATCAGGCAAGTAATCACTAAGCAGCCGGTCGCTCTCAGAAACTGGCGTTTAACATATCTGGAGCTTCTGGCAAATTGTTGTATGCTTGAAATATCCCAAGTAGCAGCAAAAATGATGACAATAAAAAAAAAGGTGATCCCCTCACCAATTAAAGCCAGCTGCAAGCACTACACAGAACAAGAATTTTGAATCTGACTCCTGCACTATAAACTCACACCCATTTAAAGCAGCTGAAATTTCTATGTTCATTATCTATGAACTCAGCAGAGGCGTGTGAAGCAGCCTTTGGTTTGAGAGCAAATGAATCTCCTGTGACAAAGGGCCCATCCAGACAGGGGAAATATAGTGCCATTAGAGTAGGGAGATGCATGAATATTTGAAATATTAATTATTTGTATGAATTCATACAAATTCGTACATTCGTATATGAATCAAATGTCCAAACATTCATACATTAGCATTTGGACAAATACAAATATTTTGAGTTATTCATACGAATAATTCATACATGAGTATGTGTATGGATACGTATGCATCATGTATGTATCTGTATGAATCTTGTGTATATCCGTACACATCCATGTCGACATGTACGGGAGGAAAATGGGATGCATAAGGGATGAATATGGAATGTGTACAAGATCCATATCATTGGATATGTATTGAATATTTGAATGAATAGATACAAATGTATTCGTATTGGTTCGAATGTCCAGACATGCATTTGTCTTTATTCGTATGAATTGAGATTTTTGAATATTTGATTTGTAACGAACCAAATGTTGAAGATTGCATTCATGCACACCCCTACATTGGAGTGCTGCTATAGTGGGATTGCCTTGTTGAAGACCTGCCTTCCCCTTGCCCTCTGTCCCAAGGTGCTTTTTACTATTGCTGGAAAACCCACCACTGGTTGCAGGTTTTCCAGCAACAGCACTTTTTGGGCTTGTCCTTTCCTCAGAGCATCCAGAATCACTATAGGAGGGTAAGTGTGAACAGGTTCTTTGAGGAAACTAAGCCTTATTATATTTGAGTTCCTTAGAAGAAGAATGAGCCATAAATGAACAAACACCAAGGGATTCGTTTATTTAAGACAGATTATTTTATGCCATAAATCTTGTGTGTGGAAATCTAAACATGGTGCAGTTCAATGAAACGTGAGGTACCAGGCATCACCTCACATCACTCCTCCCCACTGCATATGTCGACACAGCAGACCTCTTCGTCTGATAAAATATTCTTCCATTGTACATTAGGGTGAAATTTTATGTTCCCTTTTGAAAGCTTGACTTAAATAAGGACTTTTTTAGCTTTGTGGATTCAGCATTTGAATGCTTTGTGCTTGATACAGTTCTGTTCTGTCATTGACAGAAAGCTGTTGGATAGACTTTTCCCTTTCAATTCATTTAGATTTCCAAAGCCTCACTTCTGGCCCAGGCTAATTTGCAGTCATTTAAAGTAAGGGTTAAGTGAAGGTCACAGGCTACTATAAATTAGAGGGAAGCTTTTGCAACAATTGCTACGCCATGACCTTTTTAGTATTTTCTGATTTTTGCTGGCCAGTCAGGCTCTTTATAACACTCTTAACCTGTAAGAAATACATAGAGTGGTTGTACCCAGTAGTAATGCAATGCATTTTAAAAGGTTAAAGCTATTTGAGGGCAATACACAGCCACAAACCAGCCACAGAGCCAAGTCCAGAGCTTCCCCTCCCTTCCATTTTCTGAATCAGTTTTATTGAGGTTTTTTCTTAGGAATTTTACTTATTTATTAGATTTATTAGAAGAAGAAGAAGAAGAAGAAGAAGAAGAAGAAGAAGAAGAAGAAGAAGAAGAGTTGGCTTTTCTACCCCGCTTTTCTCAGCCATTTAAGGGACTCAAAGCGGCTGACAAAGTTTTTCTATTCTTCTCCCCACAACACAATACCCTGTGAGTGGGGCTGTGAGAGCCCAGAAGAGAGCTGTGATTAGCCCAAGGTCACCCAGCTGGCTTCATGGGGGAAGGCGAAATCAAACCTGGTATTCCCAGATAAGAGTCCAGCTCCCTAACCACTAGGTTAAACATTATTAGACCCTATGTGGTTTACAAAGAATAAAACAAAGAGTAAACATTACAAGCAATGCAAAACAAATGATGCAGAGCAACAAGCCAATAAATTAACAGTGTTCTTTATCTGCTTTTCAGCATCTGCTTTGGAAAAAAATCATTTGCATGGGCAATGCATGTCTCCCTGCATAGACAACATATGTATCCTAAAATATTTCCATTACCATCTATACTGCTGCTTCTGCCACCAATCACATGTACTATGCATGCAGGGCACATTTTATTAAGAAGGACGGATAATATTTGGAAGCAGGAAACCATGACTATTGACTTTCAGTAAATCTTTCCTGGCACTGGCCTGATGTAAGAATGCTTTACGAGGTTGCTAAAGGAGAAGCAATCATCTTGGAAGAACCATGAGTGGTCATGGTGGAAGATTCATGAAAAAGAAAAGGAAGTATTTATTCGGACAGTATGTCATTAAATGATTGCAATGATGGTTTCCACTTTGAACACTAATTGGACTTCTGTTTTGCCCTTACCAGGCTCAGGTTTTCCATGGCAAAAGGTAGAACAAGAATTTTCTCTGACAGGTGTACTTTTTATACATAGTACATGACTTCTGAGTATTGGCTTGCCCATCTTTGGGCATGGACTGTGAATAAATCCAAAGATTCTTTTTTTATTTTAAAGCTTGACTTTTCCAAACTAGACCTTGTAGGCTAGAAGAGTCCAGGAGTGTTCTGCTCAGAACTTCTGGAGGCCAGTTCCAAAGTTGCTGCAAGCTTTGGAGCTAGAATGGGGGCTGGGCTGGAACAATGATCCCAGGGCAGATTGCCAAGTTCTGCTCCAGGTATGGATCCCTCTGCTCCTGGGACGGATTGCTCTGTACCAGAACAAGTAAGGTAGGTGCAGGAATGGCCTACATTAGCTCTGAAAGTGTAACTTCAAATAGACAGCCCCTATTGCCTTACTCCTTTCTCAATGAAACAGATTTTCTTCCTCAGTCACACACTTCCTCAGTCTTCCTCAGTCTTTTGGGTTTGAAAAAGTTTCTCTTACTACAGCTGTTATGGTGTTTTGAACCTAATTTTGTCACCCAATCATTGTCTCTTATTCAAGCCAGTGAAGGAAAGACAGAGTCAAAGAAGTCTATTCAGAGAACAAAGCAAGCTCATGGTCACACAGAGTACATATTATGGATACATTTCTCCTAAATTCAGAAGTCAGGAATGAAAGTTCCCTGGGAGGGAGGAATAGCCTGGGATTGTTTTTTGGGCCCAGTGAAACGGTGTTGGACTCCATGTACCACTTGGCTCAATCCAGTCATTTGCATGGTGGACAGATGGACTGACTACAGCTAGGGAACATTCAGGAGGCCACTGAATGCTGGGGACCATTCCAAACTTAAGGCCTTTGCAGCCAAACTGTTTCCAACTACTCTAACAATCAGATGGTGCGTTCCCTGGCATTGGCCAACCTGGTCCACAAGAATCTGTCTCAGCTGCTGCTGACCATGGTTCAATTCAAGTCTGTCTAGTTTGGGACTCCTCAGATGTTCCTCACTACAACACCCAACATTCCACTCTCAACATTCTGCACCAGCCAAAGGACTGTTGAACTTCTGATTCAGGAAAATTGGAAGGGATGCAAGTTAAGCAGCCCTTATTTAGGTCATTTTTTTCTGCCATGGCTTGAATGATAAGTCTCCAGGATAGATCTCCATTCACTGAAGATGAAAAGCTATTGAGAGGAAAGTGACTACAGGAGGACAATGCTACTACTAATCTATGTTAGCTGATGGGATTTTTTTTAAAGCTACTTGCTTAATGGGAAAGACACTGATTTGTTTTTGATTAATTAGTCAAACATCTCAGGAGATTCCCAGTTAATGAGTTGAACAGGCAAAAATCAAGATTTAAGATTTCCTGGCTGCATGCAAACTAACTGTAAGTTGTACTGAAAACTCATCTTTTCCTAGAAGCGCTCCAGTATCTATCCATGGCAATCTAAATTGCAGGTCATAACAGTTTTCTCTCGACAAAGGCATATACACTGTCTCTTATTGTACAGTGGATACAAAGGAACAAATAAAGGCGAGAAGGTGATTCCTTTGGTTCTAATTCATACCTGTGTCAACTGTGTTGTGGCATTTTTATATTTCTGTCTCATGCTATACCTGAAGATCTTAGGGTGAATCACAATAAAATCACTACAAAAATTAGCTGAAACAGTAACAGGGCCTGCATTGTGAGGGAATGCTGTTCCCTCAGCCAACAGTGATGGTATAGAGATGAGAGAAATCCATTGGTAGCCAGCAAATCATATGAGTTGGGGAAATGGGGAGGGGGCACACCATTCACTTACTGTAAACTCAAGTTTTTGGTCAAAACTGTGTTGGAGAGAACAAAAAACAGTTTTAAAAAGCAATACCTGAGTAAATCTCATCACTGACGACTGGCATTTTTAAAATCTAAAATGGCTGACAGAGCAAATCTCTTCTCTGCTCAGAAGATTTGATTTTTCTTTCAGCGTGGTTCATGCTGTAGTGTATAGATGGTTGAAGTTACTAAAATGATACAGTAGGCCAGAGGTTAAAAATGTTCCGTAACATTGAAGCTCAAGTGGTAATTTATTTAAAAAGCAAAAGATATCTGAAACTATTTCTGGCGCTTTCTGCCACCTTCATGCCATAGTCTGCATCAGCATGGGGATCACAAGTCCCTATTCAGGAATATAATCCAGAATAAGGACCAGTTAGAGATGACACCCTCAGAATAAGGCCCAGATTGAGATGACACCCTCATAGCAAAAGGGGTGTTTTCTGCTCTTCTTTAGTTCTGTGCACTTACTTAACATTTAGGAGAGACAAAAAGCCACCCATAGGAACTTTAAGGCACTTCAAGTAGACTAGGTGGCTTCTAAATGAAGTTGTTCTGAGGGTGGATGTACTCATGCAGACCTTTGAACTCACTCTCATATCTGGAAGTAGAGTACTATTACAATCAGACCTCCCCAGCTTGCTCTTCTGTTGAGGCACTTGTCACTTCTAGAGAACCCATTTTGGGATGCCTCTGGACAGAGGCATGTGGATGTCCTTCCTGAAGGGCACTCAAAAGATTATCCCAATGTCTAGAAGAGCCAACTGCTGCCTTGCCATTGTTTTCTTGAATTTGAAGGCCATCCTTTGTTTGCTATTGTATTACAGGTTCCACATTTCAAGAAAAGGGCAGATGTGAGATTAAATCTATGGATCTGCCCATGGGGTTTCTTCTGGTAGTTCCTATGACTTTACTGTTGATAGCAGCAATTAAACAGGCCACATATTCCTCCAGCAGGCTGTAGACACCAACACAAATAGCCTTTGACACAGTTGCTCATAATAGGTGCAGTTTAAGCACATAAATAATCCATGAGGCAAGGTCTCTGGCTGCCCATAGTTATGCCAGCTATTGAGGCCTATAGTGTCAATAATAATGAAATGCAGAATTAAGTTTCAAAGTGCTATATAATAACTATATAGGATCCTTGACTATGGTTACTGAAAATCCTCTCACCTTCTTTCCAGGGTAGTCCTTTCATCTTCCCAGTTGATCAGTCGAAATAATTATCTACTTTTACCTTTCATCTTTTCCATCATGACAAAAGTGGTAAGCCTAAATATATCAAAATACTATTTGTCATTTTTTGACATCCCCAAGTGGTCAAATAAGTCTTCCATCTGGGGATAAACTTCATTAGTTCTACTCAGTTGCTTGAGCCTGAAATGTGCATCCAATGTATTCTTCTCTCTCTCTCTCTGATCATCATCATCATCTAAAACTTATCACACAATAGATGTAGTATATCAGTGACAATACCACATCTTTCAGGGGTCTGGCTTTAATGTGGCTGCATGTGATTCAGCCCTTCGGGTTCTCCAAACTGTGGCCCATTAGTAGCTGGTAAATGCCAACTCTTAGCATTCTCTAGCTTGTGGAAACTGTAGTTTGGCAAAATGTGAACCAAAGCATTTACAGACTCAGTTCCAAACCTTAATTCTAAGTTATTTTATTAGCCCTTATAGTGCCTTCAGTCAATCCAGTTATAACAATTTTATGGTTTGAAATATGATGACAAGTACAATGATTTTATAAGCAACCCTCAACTACTAGCACTGATTGCCACAGTCCTTATATTTAAAATATGGTTAAAGTATTGCACTCAGCATTTCTTTTGTGTGTGTGAACTGAAATATTTGAAGAGTTGAGCATAGGTTTCAATAAATGTATATAGCTGCAAAAGTTCTATTACCTGATATACAAAAGAAGAAGAGTTGGCTTTTCTACTCCGCTTTTCTCACCCATTTAAGGGGACTCAAAGCAGCTGACAAAGCTTTTCTTTTTTATTAATTTTTTATTAATTTTAAAAGCAACATAACATAAAAAGAAATTTAAAAATATCTATCATACAACTTCTTATATCTTCTCATGAAATATTATTATATTGCCTTATTATTCTGTATGACTTCCCCATTTCTCTGGCTTCTCATCTTAATATCGCTTGTTTCTTTGCTTCTTTTTCCAATCTTATTGTTTTCCAGCTGCCCTCTTAGTTTTTAGTCAAAACCTTCCATCTTTATCTGCAATTCTCATAGATAGTTAATAAGAGGATGCCAATCTTCTAAGAATTTGTCTGTTCTGTCTTTTAACAAATTCATTAGTTTGTCTATTTCTGCCAAGTCCGCCAGTTTAATTAACCATTCATATTCAGTAGGAATCTCCTTCTCCTTCCATTTTTGTGCATATAATAATCTTGCTGCAGTCACTATATATAACACTAATACATTTGTATTTTCCAGAGTATTATCTACTATTCCCAGCAAAAACAATTCTGGTTTGAATAAAAAATGCATCTTTAAAATTAATTTCATACCATTATAAATTTGTACCCAGTATTTATTTGCTTTTTCACATGGCCACCACATATGATAAAACGTTCCCTCTCCTTTTTTACATTTCCAACATTTAGTCACCATATTCTGATAAATTTCCCCTAATTTATGAGGTATTAAATACCATCTATACAAAAGCAGCTGACAAAGCTTTTCTATTCTTCTCCCCACTACAGAACACCCTGTGAGGTAGGTGGGGCTGTGATAGCTCAGAACAGAGCTGTGACTAGCCCAAAGTCACCCAGCTGGCTTCATGGGGGAGGGTAGAATCGAACCCGGTATTCCCAGATAAGAGTCCAACTCCCTAACCACTAGACCAAACTGGCTCAATGTTGTCAAAATATTGTCAAAAATGCCCCTTTTCCTACCTATAATCTGGACCAGCTCCACTCCATTCTACATTCAATAGGTCCTATTGAAATATCTATAGGAAGTTAATAATGATTTCTCCTGGAACTAAATGCTGCGAGCTACTTCTGGGTCTAATCCATAAGACTGACAGTTAAATATTAATTGCAAATAGATTCTGTGGAGAACAGCAATCCATAAGAGTCTTAACAGGGTGCTTAGGTAGACCAAAGTAAGAACCCATCCAGTTCTTTATGGTGCTTTCCACCATAATCTGGCTAATGAGATCTCCAAGGAAGCCTCCAAGAAAGGCATTAAATAAAAAACACTCCTTAATAACTGGCAAGCAATGCAAATTTCTCTGTACCAAGGATTTGCAGCTTAGAAGCCTTAGGTTGAAGGGTAGAGTTACGGGTGGTTATCTTATAAGAATGAAACAGGCAGTCCCCCTACCATACCCACTAATCTAGAGTGTTTTTCCACTGTCAGAAAGTACTCATTTTTGCACCCATTAAGGATCCATTTAGGTGTGAGCTGGATGACCCCATTTCCACCACGACACCCATTTGGGACCCGATTGTTTCGACTGCCATGGGGGAAATCCGGATCAAATGGGTACTTTCTGGCCTTTAATCTGGATTTTCTGTAGACCTCATTAAAGGGGTCTACAATGGGGTCTTCTGCCAGAAAATCCAGATTAAAGGGAGCCTGTTTCCACTAGAAACAGGCAATGGGGTCTAGAGGAGGCTAGTGGGAGGGGTCGCACCCATGGGGGGGAGCCTCGAAGTCCCAGCTTCGGAGTGGTTTCGGAGTCATTTCGAAATCATTTCAAAATGACTCCAAAGTCCCTCTGAAGCGATCACCACAGACTTTGGAGAGGCTCTGGAGCTGTCAGCATGGTCCATGCGCTATTAGCACAGACCACACAGACTTCCCTCCGAAGTCCCTCCGAAGAGACCGGCGGCGAGACTCCGGAGTCCCTCTGAAGTGATTGGCAGAGACTTTGGGACCTCGCCACTGATCTCTCCAAAGAGATCAGTGCAGACTCCGGAGGTGCTCTGAAGGGACTCCGGAGCGGCTTCGAAGGCTCTGCCGATCTCTTCGGAGGGACTTTGGTGGGAAGCCCACACGGTCTGCGCTAATAGCAAAAGGTAAGTGGTAATTCTGTTTCTCATGGGGTCTTCTTGGGTTCCTAATGCGGTCTTTAGGACCCATGCAGAAATGATCCCAGTCCCTCTGAATGAAAGCTCTTACCACCAGTGCATGAAGTACAGTCACTAGCCCTCACATGGATTTGTCAAGCTTTTTTTTCTAGCATGCAAATCTTAAGGACTGTTATACTGGAGTAACTCCACTGGGATTAGGCAAGATGCTTCAGCATCTGTCTTTGGAGAAATTGCACTGGGAAACTCACTTGGCGAGAAGAAAATAACGTGGTTCAGAAAGCTCAAGAGCATATGGAGGCAGATTTCTATAATGTGGTTCAGAAAGATCAAAGGTGGGCTCCGTATGGAGGCAGATTTTTCCTCCACCATCTGGCTGGCTCTGCTTAGTGAGTCATTATTGGACTAATCTTGTAAACATGGGTGCTCTGTAGCTATGGCAATTACTAGATCCCTCTGGGGTTTGTTGGTGGTGAAGCTTACCCTATTTCCAGTACCAGGAGAAGGGGATCATGCCCCATTTGTTTCACTAACCATAAGCTATTATGGATCATTCCTTGTCTATCATGTTCTTCTGATAAAGCTTGAATTCTTTTAAAGTGGCATTCACTATGCACTTAATTTCAAACAAGAGGTGTGATGACACATTTTATATTAACTCTAGGCAATATATAAGGGTCAAAGCTAACTTCTGTAAAAGCTCAACTTGTATTTACATCATTTCTTCATTTACGTCCATTTTTTAAAAAACTGAAATCATGCTGAAATACTTAGAAACACAATATCAGAAAAGTTACACAACTATTTTCCCAGTGTTGTTGTTCTTGCTAATGCTGATTCCAGTAACACAAAGTCAGTACCAGCTTGGACAAAGAGCAAGAAAATGAACCTTCAATTCTGGGACATTACCTTTCTTCAATGCTTTAAAAGTGATCTCAGTCTTTGTTATTTACACTTATTCAGGCTATCAGAAAATGGAACTAGAGATCCAAAAAAGGATGACAAAGCCTGGAAGAAAAAAACCCAACAATTCAAACTTTCATTCACAAAGCAGAATCATGTATTCTCTAGGCATTCAGATAAGAAAATGTACTACTCTGACTTCAACAAGGCGCAAAATCCAGAAGGGAAAATGTGTTGGTAGATATGGCTGTTTGTCCTCTTTGTATTTATCTCTCCCCCATCCCCCAAGTTTACATAGTTCTTGCCTCAGTGGCAGCCTGAGTCGGGTCCAGAGAAGGGGCAATGTGCCAATACCTGAATGTTAGGGAAACATGGGGGGGGAGGGGAAATGAACTTTGATGTACTGCAGAACATAAGAATATAAGTGGAGCCCTGCTGGATCAGGTCACAACCCATATAGTCCAACATCCTGTCCTACATGGTGGCCCACCAATTGCTTATGGGCATCTCAAGCAGAAGACAAGAGCAAAATCTTCACCTGTTCTTGAATCCCAGCAAATGGCCTTCAGAAGCATCCTGCCTGTCTCCCTAATCTGGAGAATGTATCTAGGCATCTGTTCTAGTAGTTACTGACAAACCTGTCATCAATGAATTTGTCTAATCCTTTTAAAAAGCTGGTTGCTGTTACCACCTCTTCTTGCATTAAATTCCATAGACTGAAGAAAATCCACTTTGTCAATATTCATTCATTCAAAGTTATGGCCTTCCCTTCTCTCAGAGTTCTCAGGGCTGATGACTTAGAACATTAAAATCAATTAAAACATTGTTAAAAATAATTGAACCACAACCATCCAACTAGCCCAGTTACTCTGGCGTTAAATGGCTGAAGATCCTTTAGAAAACTGGAGAGTGCTACTAGTGTCATGTTGATGATACTGACCTCTACTTTTCTTTCCTATTTCAGAGAGTTTTCCAAAAGCTTGAGAAAAATAATAGATGCAACCTGGACTAACACAGTGAGACATAATTCAGACAAGAAAAGGGTGACTCTGGGTGGCAGGAGGGATGAAGTCAATTTTGACTAGTATTGAATTAAATCTGAAAGATCAGGTTTGCAGCTTTGGAATGGTTCTGGATCTGGCTTTCATTATAAATGTGCAGCTTTACAGCACAATTGTAAGGCATGGTTATTATCTTTAAAATACTAACCAAGATAATCCATGTGAATTCTCATCCAAACAGACCTTCAGGGGAGATTCTGCTCTGCATTTCACTGCTGTCAGAGGCATAGCTGATGGAGATATGGGATTGAGAATGCTTCTTGGTTCCATTTTGTTGTTGTTTTTAGAGTTTGGGAGTACGAAATGGTTCCTTTTTTCCAAGGCTTAACTGTAACTTAGTTTGGGAGTTTGGAATGGTTCCCTTTTTTAAAGATATCCAGATACAGCCAAAACTTTAGAATGGAATACTAACTTTTCAACTGTTTTAGCCCCATGATACTCATTTTTCTCTCCTGGGTCATTGGCTAGTTTTGCTTTCATTTCCATAATTGTTTGAATTGGACAGTTATTAGCCACTGCTATCAGCCACCTCTTTCTGAGCTAAGAAGATGGGTCTTAAATATTTTTACTAACTAAATTTTACAACAAACATTTGTGAGATATTGTACTGCAGCCAAGCAGGAAAAAATAGCTTAGCTCTTGTTTTCAGAGATGGGCAATGAAGCTTCTGGAAAAGTACTGCCTATTTGTTATAGCATGACAATATCATGCAGATAAAGGGTATTTAGTAGACATGGCTTTCTTAGGCTTTTGCAAACCTTTTCATAGAAGTATATCATCAAAGACTCCCCACTAAGATTATCAATTATGCAATAAAAGTAAAGGTCCTCTTATAGATAAGCAACTGATTAAAGAACAGAAAGCAGAAGTTAGACATAAACTGATATCTCTAACAATGGAAAAATGAAACAAGTGAGGCCACCTAAGGTACTGCACTAGGGATAGTGCTTTGTAACACATGCGTAAATGAGCACAAAAAGGGACCATGAAGAGCTCCAGAACGATCTCTGGGGCTAGGCAGATGTTCTTAAGTGATGTTTAAATCTATGGACCTATGGGCTCTATGCTGGTTGTGACTGAGCAGGAATGAGATCTTGGCATAATGGCAGATAGTTCCAGAAAGATGTCAACTCAGGATTCATCAGTAATAAAAAAGACCAATAGGATACTAGGGATAGAAAGAAATGCTATTGAAAACAGAGGCATGCGTGGATCCCTCTTGGAGATTTCATTCCAACTTGGAGCAAAATTCAAGAAATCTCAAAAGGTTCTAGATGTTCCATTGGAGTAGCCATTTGCTATACTGGAATATTCAGAAGTTCTGAATATGCCAAGCATAGTGAACAGTGATGTTTTTTCATTTGATTGGGTCTTAGTACCCCCTCCCAGTCTATGCTGCCTGAAAGGGAGAGAATTATTTCCTCAATTATCTTTTCAGGAGCGATCAATGTGGATGAAAGGGGGGAGTAAAGGGGGGGGGAACCTGCCTTGATCAGCTCTTTGAGTTGAACAGCTATTACAAATGTTTTTTCTTCCTGTTCAGAATCACCAGTTGCTGATGTGGAATATTTTTTTTAAATGGAGAAGAAACTAACTCCAGCCCTTTTTGGCAGCAATTTCTTCTGGTGATGAGAAGAAAGGGGGAGGGGAATCTTCCTTGCTTTTTCTGAAAGAACCTGATTTTATTTTGAACTCAGAATAACCTCTTTTCTAAAAGGGTGTTCTGTTCAGAGTTTGGAGCATTGAACATCCTTGTTTGAAGTGAGGAATGTACTGATTAGAACTGTTCTGCACATCCCTCATTAAAAATAAACTGCCAGTATTGTAATAATGGAATACAGTGTTTTGGTTACTTACACAAACAAACAAACAAATAAATAGCATGGTTAGAAAAGGTTCAGAGGAAAGGATTCAGTATTCAGGACCTTTTAAGTGATAACTGGGCAGGACATGATAGAAGCACAGTGTGGACAAAGTGGCAAAGAGATTTTTTTTTCTGTTCTTCTCAAAGTGATAAAATCACATAAAATCAACCAATGAAGGAGCATTATGGAAGAATTAGGACAAGCCCAAGGAAATTTGAAGGCTTCTTGTATTTAGCAGGTTATAAAGGGAAGTTGATAAGACTTTCGATGATGGTTCTGGGGTTCACATGCAAAAATAGAGACTTGGTTGCATTCCAAAAGGAAAGATTTTATTGCTTTATGATTGCAGAGTAAGTACTAGGTAAATGCATGAATAAATGCTGAATAAATGCACAAGTATATGAAATAATACAGGTAAACAACTTAACCACTAAATATGAATGTTGGTACAGTTTCTATTATGATAATGTACAGGAACTAACACTTGGGGTGTTTTTCCACTGTCACTAGAAGTACCCATTAAGTACCCATTAATGGGTACTTCTAGTGACAGTGGAAAAACACCCTTGGATTACATATGGAATTCAGTTATTCATGTGGAGAATCCATGATGTCATGGAACAGCAGAGGGTCATGTGTGCACCTTGAACTTATCCCTATTGAGGATGGCTTTGTGTTGCAATGAGCCCAGGTTCCCATAACATCAACTAGTTTCTCACAGGAACAAATGCTTGTTATGACTACCTCACAAGATTATAGTGCAGCTGTTATTCTGTAGGGAGGAAAGGAGTAATGTTTTCTCAAAACACAATTGCATCCATTTTACAGCTTTAACAGTTGTCAGGAGACAGTGGTCCTTTCTGCACTGAGGTATAGTAGATCTACCAATCTGGATCACAGGGAGGTGAGGGCCAGATCAGCGCCATCTGCACAGATGACACTATTCCAGACCAACCTTTCTGAGTCCATGAAGCTTGTATGTTGTGGCACAAACTTCACAACTGCCCCCACCCCTTGATGACCAGGAGTGAGAGATCCTAGCCACAGGCCTTAGGGGTGGTGGGTTTTGGTGGAATGCTATGGCACGCCACTGAATAATGGGGGCATGTCAGCTACACACTTCCATGATCTGGATTAAAGCCCTTAAACCAGATTGTAAACCAGATATATCAGGTCTACACTAGGGCTTCTTGATCTGAATCTAGCTCTTTCTCATGCAGACAGATCTGGCGTAACAGGGGCAGAGCCTCCTCAATCCAAATTAATGCACAGATGAGATGGCCCTGGATGAGATGGATCTGGATCAGAGGTCCCCTGATGTGAATCTAAATCCTAGTACAGAAAGGGTCTTTGAGAAGTTCAAGGTGTGAATACGTCCTGTCCTGATGTTAATTTTCAGTTCTACTATTGGCTATCAGACTTGATCAAATGGAAAATCAACCTATCTGGTAATCCAAAAAGAAAGAAACATATCTTCTTGTTATTCAAGCATTTATGTCTGATAGTTCTTGGGAACAAACAGTTCCCTTACTCTATTACTTTTAGTATTTAAAGCCATTTCAGAACATTGTCACAAGTGTATGAGCTAAGAATGTAGGGAATTTAGCAACTGGTTCAAGGCTATCCAGTGAGTTTCTTGACTGAGTTGGCACATGAACTTGGTACCAACTACATCAGCTTTTACCTTTCCAGATGCCAGAAGAACACAACTGTAAGAAAAAGACAGTGTAAGCATGTATATTATACTTTGTATGGAAGTGCATGATTCTGATATCAAAACTCTAACCATTTTAAAATACAATCCCTTCAGGACCACCCACCAATTGGCACCAGACAGATTCTTTTGGCAGCAATATTATATGGCTTGCTGTTTGTTAATCATACACTTGAGAGAAATATGCACCAAATATCTCTTGCATCACTGTGCTATGCGCCCTTACCTTTCCATCTCTTTGCATCATGATTTTTGAGTTCAGATGGCCCAGGAACTGGCCCCAAGGGCAGTTAGGGATATGGAAGAATGAAGGTTGGAGCTATCCTTGGTGCTGAATTTTTCAGTACTCTCATACTGCACAACTGTTGAGGTTACTTAGTGGGTAGGACAGAAAGACAATATTCATGGTTTTTGACTTTTATTATAGCAAGCTAGGCTTTTACAGTAACTTTTCTTTGTATCTAAGGCATTAATATGCTTGAAATGTGAATTACATCTCACATTTTGTAGGTGCCTTTCCACCCTCTGGGTTATTTTATTCCCAGAGACCCAATAGAATTTTTGTTTAGAATCTGGAAAGAACAAGACAAAACAACTCTCAGCCCATCTCTTTCTTTAATGGAGTCCAGATGGGATCATAAATCAAGTGAAGCCTCTTCTTTTTGTACCATTTGGTTGAATGTCTGTCACACCTGTGTAACTGTTTGGCAACTCTGCTGTTTTATTTCATTTCTCACGTCTCATTGCATAAAGGTGCCCTGCAGGTACTGCAGAAGAGTACTTGTCATAGAGGTCAGGTAGTCCATCCCTGAAGCTTCAAATGAACTAGGTGATTTTGCACTTCCTAACGCTGACATATCCCATATATTGACCAATTTGCTTGTACACAGCATTTCTGATCACAAAGAAAAGGAGCATGCCTGGCTCTGCAGACAAGGCCGGTCCATGAAAAAAAAAAAAAAGGGGGGGGAACACTTAAAATAGTAATACTCAGTCCAAATGTCAGGGTTTGCTAGATGAAAAATGTAGCGATATACTCCTTGTCAATAAATCTGGCACTCACCTAAAAAGAAACTTAAATATTTCAGCATGTTATGATTGACACACACTGAGCCTGAAATTCCAGGCTTTTCTTTGAAAAGTTTATAGTACTCCAGTGCTGTGCCAGAGCTTAATGAGAAATGGCAAAGACTATAACTTTACCAAAACCTGGCAACCCTTTATTGACTATTTACAGAATTCAGAGGAAGAACTTTTAATTACAGGCTTTGAGGATTGAAGCTAGAAATAGGCTGGGGGGGGGAGGAACAAGTGACGAGAAAGAGACACAGAAAAGCAAGTTAATATGTGACGGCAACGAAGAGGATTGGAAGTGAAAAATCTATATATGCTTTTAGTATGGTTATTTATTAGATGTTTTATGTGTGCTGGTTAACAACAACAACAACAACAATAGAAACAGTAAAGAGTTTATCCTCGGATGTAGTATTAACTTGGGCCCCCATCAGATTAATTTGACTCAGGGGGGAAAAAACCCAAACAAAACTGGACACTTCTTTGAAGATTAGATAATGAAGCAATTGTTCTGTGCCTGCTTGCTATGCTTCTCCATATTATATCTGTCAAGAGGAGAGTAGGACTAAGTATGTACATAAATATTAACCCAGTTTTAACCCAAGTACACATTTCTTGCATCAGAACCTGTACCTATTGTGAAGCCATACATTGAGTTCAGCTTGCTGTGGTTATGTGGCATGTGTTAGGATTAATGAGACTCCAGCTTTAGGTTTCTGCCTGACTGTTCTTTCACCTTTTCTAAATGGTAGTATGCAGAAAACCAGCTGTCTACCTATTATGCTGTGACTTAGCTCTGTTCAACAACCAGCCTAGATAGCTTTAAGAAAGGGTTAGACATGGTTGACAGAGGTTACTTGATTGGAGGCCTAGATACATCCTCCAAGATGAGGAGACAGGCAGGATGTCTCCAAAAGCCATTTGCTGGGATTCAAAAGCATCTGGTTGAGATGCCCATAGGCAATTGGTGGGCCACTATGTAGGGCAGGATGCTGGACTAGATGGGCTGTGACCTGATCCAGCAGGGCTCCTCTTATGTTCTTATCTGGAAGAAAGGGAGACACTTAAAAAAAAAACAACCTCAAAACAGAGTCCAGTAAACTAGGACTGGCCTGATTGTAGGAGCAATAATAATGAAAGGATACAGGATAGAAAACTCAACAGTTCTTCCCAGTTGTCTGTATGCAACACAGGATACTTAGATGGAATGACCACTCTTATGAGACTTCTCAATTCCTTTTGATAGGCCATTAGAGGCAGCCATTAGAAGGAGATTAGAGCAGTGGTTTACATTAGTTCCACTTACCTTGTCGGCTTATTGGCAAATGGGCTGCAGACATTCTTATTTGCAACATGATAGTTGAGATTTAGACTACTGCAAGATTAAACATTCTCCTGTGCTGTTTAACAGACACATGAAAACACCAGGAAAGTCTATCTGGACAATGCATGTAACATTTAGTACATTCACTTTATATTTGGCTTTTAATTGTGTCTCTTGTCCTGAGAACTTCACAGATATGACAGGATAAAAATATAAAATGAATTAATAAATTCCTATTTTTCAATTTAATGCAAGTAAGGAAGCAGATTTTGTGATTTAAGTCCATTCCTTGCTAATGGCAGATTGCCAGCAGAATTGGATGGGGGCAAGATAAACTCAATCCAGGAAAGAGATAAGTATTCTGGATGGATAGTTTCACTTAAGTATGAGACTTCTGTACTGCTCTTCTCTCTAGTTTCAGGGAAGTGTACAGAATAAAACAGTAGAACAATAAGACTAAAGTACAGGAGGAAACAAGATAAAATAACAATCTACACACTTAAACCAAACCTCTAATGAGAAATTGTCTAATTCCCCAAAGCCTAGGTGAACAAATGCCGTTCCACCAGGCACATGAAAGCATCAATGGTAGCTGCTGGATTGCTTCAAATGAAATGCAAACGCCATAAAAACAGAATGCAAACAGATTCAAAAACTGGATGTGAATGTTCCCAACATTCAAATCAGATTTCTGAAAATACAGATTTTCAAATTTCAATTCAAATAGAGTATTCAAATTGAATTCAAATGCAAAAAATGCATTCATGCACATCCCTAAGTACTGGTGGGATTGTTACAGTTGAGTCTGAATGGAGTCTGAAAGGCCAGGCATGACTAATCAGTGATTTCCAGTAAAAACTATGTTCTTCAGATGAACTTCCATTACACAAGGAAACAAATGGTGTATTTTCAATTTTTAAGCAAAGGGTGATCTTAAGATCTCATATATATATTGTGTATATGTTGGGTATTTTGGTCCAGATTTTGAGTTTTTAATAACTCTCTACGCTTTTGATATTGTATTATTTATGGTATTAATGCTCATATATATTATTAATAATTAAAGCTTCCAAGTAGACAGCCTTATTCTTCGACACTCATACACAGATGTTATTTTAATAAATCAGTTAGTTAGTTTTGGCCTTTTAAAACTTCATTTCTTTCATTTAGATCTCAGATGCTAGGAACTTGCCTGCACAGTTTAACAACATCTTCAACATGCTTGCTACATCTGCTTCTGTCCCATGAAACTCAGGTGACCTTCACTACTAATTCAGAGGCTGCCCCATCTGATAGAGCAACTCGGGACTACTTAGGTGCCAGTAATGCATTATGTATGAAGATGACCTTTACCTGTATTTGGTAATTTCAGTTAGTGTTAAGTAGAGGCTGAATGAAGTAATGTTTCCTTGTTGTTTTAACTCCTTGTAAACTATACAGAGTCTTCAGAAATCTGCAGTATAGAAAATTTAATAAATAAATAATAGATGGATGGATGGATGGATGGATGGATGGATGGATGGATGGATGGATGGATGGATGGATGGATGGATGATATAGTGTGACTGTTCAGCAGAGCATACACTCTGTATGCAAAAGATCCCAGGTTCAATTTCCTGGCATCTTAAGTACAGCTGGGAAACCTGCCCCTCTAAAATCCTGGGAATGCCACTGCCTGTCTCTTTATATGATACTGAACTATCTGAATCAATGTTCTGACTTATGTTGTAGTTTCAGACATTGACACTCACTCTGTTGAGTGTTATTTTCCCCCTAAGAAAAAACTTAATGGATTTCAAAAGGTGGGACTATCAAGAGCTTAGAAGTAATAGAAGCAACCTTGTTCAAAACACTGAAGCTAAGCCCATTCAGATGTTTTCTTCATGCCCCAAGTATGCTCCCTTGTCCTTTTAGCACAGCTGAATTTTTCTTTCCATAATAAGCTCCCCCCCTCCTGTGAGGTACAGTAGAGATTAGCTGGAAACATCAGCAGAGCATAGGTCAGGAGCTCCTTCTCCAGTCAGTGGAAACAGAGATACCATGAGTAAGGCTCAGAAGTGCACTCATTATTGCTGGTAGAGTCCTAGTCAATATAAAATAAGCAGCCTTGACAGCATCAGAGATGCCAAGATTCTGTAAACTGTGCAAACTGTCAGCCAGAATTAGTGTCAGTTTCTTGTCTATGCCTTACCTAGACTATCAGATAAAATAGGCATGGAGATGCTGGCAGTGAAAGCATGAATGCAAAGCAAACGTGTGGGGGTGGGTTGGGAAGAAGGCAAACTCAGAGTGAATCTTTTCCCTTTGGGTGATGGGATATTCTAACATCAAACCTTCTGTCCTCATTAAGAAGCGCTGTGTGTGCAATAGTGACATCTTTATTCACACACCCTAAGACTTCAAAGCCTTCGGGAGATTTCCTTGGTGGATTTAACATTAAAAAAAAGAAAGAAAAAGAGAGATGAAACAGAGCAAAAGACATCCCAGTGCATTCTTGCTCTAATTAGAACTAGGGTGAAAGAAAAACAGAATTAGGCAGGAACCAGTGACATGAGAGCATTAGCTTAGGTGCATCATATCCAAACAAACAAATCTGTAACATGTGAATATCCACAGTCCCTCATCTATATGTATACTTTTCTGTCTCCATAATCACAACTATGAAATGTATTCCATACTATCAAAGGTGGGTGTTTTTTTTAGATAAATGTGTAACATATGACTTTCATGGATATAATATTACCAAAGGTGAAATACATGCTAATGTTACGCCTTAAGAATCTTGGCTGTCTTTTTTAAAAAATTAATATATACTGCAAAAAAGAGCAAAGGATAGAAAGATCAAACAAGGCAGTATTGAAATAACACAGGAAAAAATTTTGATAGCAGAAAATAGAACTGGATGAATCATTTATTTACATGAATTTAACCTCTTTTTGCTGCTTGTTTTTCATCCCAATGTATGTGTGTTTAAGCAGTGCTTATATTCATTAGTTCAAATCATTTTCCAGTTAATTTATGTAAATGCATTTGGTCTGTAGCTTTTTCATCATATGAAATTGCATTTAAATTAAGTATATTTGAAATGTGCAGTCTGAGGATCCTTGATTGGATGCACAGGTCACACTATTGCCCCAAACTTCTGATTTGGTACTTAATCGTTACTTAAAGATTGCTTACCTTGGTGCAGTCCTGCTGAGGTCAGCAGGGAATAGATTACTACATATGACTAGGAAGTTGGGAGCTTTTTCAAATAGCAACAAGGTTGAAAAAGCATTACCACAGAGAAGTTTGGATTGCCTGGAAGTAGGTACCTGACATTTATTTTGATGCCTCTTTGTCGTAAACCTCTAGGTAACTTTAAAAAGCAGTTCACCATTTGGATGAAACAGAATCCTTGAGGAAATGGTAACATATCATTGGTTACTAACCAATTGTTTTCCAGAAAATGCCAAGGATGTCCAATGTGTCATCTAGTAAGACTAGAACCCTAGTGTGCTTCTGCAATCCCTAGTTAAGACAGCTGAAACCTGCTATGCAGTCCTAAAGAAATAGAATCATAAAATCATAGAGTTGGAAGGAACCTCCAGGGTCATCAAGTCCAACTCAAAGCAGGATTCACCAAACCATCCCAGGCAGATGGCTATCCAGCCTCTGCTTGAAGACTTCCATTGAAGGAGAATTCACCACCTCCTGTGGCAACCTGTTCTGCGGCAATCCACCTCCTGTGGCAATCCAAAACGATTAAGTGGCTGGAACACCTCCCTTATGAAACCAAGCTGAAACATCTAGGCCTCTTCTGGAGAGATGGCATTTAAGAGGGGACCTGACTGATGTATATAAAATTATGCACAGTATAGAAAAGGTGGACAAAGAAAATTTCTTTTCTCTGTCACACAACACTAGAACCTGGGGGCACTCTATGGAGCTGATGGGTAGGAGAGTTGGATCCGACAAGGGGAAGTATTTCCTCACCCAGAGGGTCATCAGTTTATGGAATTTGCTGCTGGAAGAGGTGGTAACAGCTATTAGCCTAGATGGTTTTAAGGTAGGGTTAGACAAATTTATGGATGACAGATGTATCAATGGCTACTAGAATGAATGCTTAGGAACATCTTTCAGGCTGGGGGGGAAAGCAGGACGCTCCTAAGGCCATTTGCTGGGATTCGAGAGCAGGAAAAGGTTTGTCCTTATTTCTACTTGAGATGCCCATGCACATTTGGTGGGCCACCATGTGCATCTGATCCAGCAGGGCTTCTCTTATGTTCTTATTCTATTGACTGTTCACTTTTAGAATCTTGCTCCATCTTCTTGTTCCATGGCCATTAATAGATGAGAAGACAACCTGTGCTTGTAATTCCTTCACTTTTCTGCCTAGGTCAGCTGCAAAGTTCCTATATTAGTTGGAATGGCTAGTAGTCTGTAGGACTGAAGAGTCTTGGGAGCCTGAATCATGCACAAGGAAAACAGCATGATGTCATATCAGGTCTGCACGAAGCTGCTTCTGGTCCTCTCAGTAAGGAATCCCCACAACCAGCACTCTCCTTTGTGGACATATGTTTTCCAGAATATCCAGCTTTCTCCTGAAGAATGTCATTTGCCAGGATAAACAAGGTGCTTTATGTGTCATAACCTGGTCTGAAGCCAGATTGAAATGAGTCTAGATAATCAGCTTCCTCCAAGCATGCTTGTCACATGACCCTCTACAGTACCTTGCCAAAGAAAGGTATAGGTCACTGGTTAATAGTTGTTTAGATCATCTGGATCCAGTGAGGACTTCTTGAGAAGGTGTGCTACTGCTTCTTTAAGAGCCAGAGGTGTCTCTCAGAGATACACTCCCTGAACCCGCCCTGCTTGCTAGCTTTTATCAGCCAAGAAAAGCAAGAATTCAGAGACCACGTGGTTGGCCAAATCTAGCAAGCAGCTTGCTCACATCCTTGGGTCTCAATAACTGAAAATGAACCAAGATAACAGGACAGAACAGTTCCCTGGATGCTTCCTTTAGATTATTTTCAACTGTGGTGTCCAGTCTTCCACATGCCTGTTTGTATGTGTTGGGCCAGTAACTTATTGAGAAAGCCCCTTGGTGGTCATGGGGGCTATGAAAACCTGAACTGATCCACTGCGTGTTGCCTCAGTGTGGATTTTGAATCCCCTAACACCACTGTGGCAGGGGTTTCAGCACCTCTTCCAAGACTATCTCAGCTAACAACAAAAACAGCACCTCAGATGCATGAACAAAGTGAATTGGTTGCATGTAAGAAAGAGAGAAGTCCTATGGATAACAGAGATATCACCTCTCCATCCCACAGGTCTGAAACAGTGCTGCATCAAATAACCAGGGGGATAGAGCTGGATGAAACAAGGCCCATCCATGCTTTGGTGATGCATGCCAAATATAACTTTCATCCAGGATGCTATCAGAGCAGTGGACCAGCTGACAGACATTCCCAAACTCTGCTGGTTCAAAGGCAGACCAGAAAGTGTGATAGCTTTAATGCATCTAACACCCCGACTCCTAACCCAAGTGTTCTGCCTCCCAGCACCATACCTCCCCCTGTCTGTCATTGAAGTGATCCCCCCTTGTTCATTGCCTTTGTACATTATCCCCTCCCCCAATACAGATACTATAAATAAATTAAGAGTATTAAACAATGATTTTTTTTTTAAAAAACAAAAAGTTAAAAATTGCTGCCACCCACCCACCATAATCAGCAGAGCTAATGGCTCCCAGGGCCTTTCCGCACAGGCTCTAAAAACGCATTTAGAGCCTGTTCAGGGAAGGATTTGGATGTGGCATCTGCACAGGGGACCCAGTTAGGGTCTGCACATCGGCATGCAAAACCGGTTGTTTAAACCAGTTTTGCTGCTGAATCCTACCCAGATGTAAGACCTGAAAAAATCAGGTCTTACATCTGGATTTTCCCCTTAAAATGGTTTGGAAGCTAACGCTTCCACACTGGAGGGGGAAAAGCCGGATTGCCGGCGCATGCTCAGCTGTCAAAGAGGCAGAGCGCATGCTCTGCGACTCTGACAGGTGGGCGAGTCTGACGGCCAGCTTCCCTGCCTTCCCCCTGGCCAGAGAACCGACGATCCGCCGTTCTCTGGCCAGGGTAAGGCGGCTCCTACTGCTACTCTCACCCCCACCTCACCGAGAGTCCCTCCAACTTACCTCATTGTCTCCAGCCCGATTCTGAGGCTGGCAGGGCTGGTGCCAATTGCGCATGCACGCACCGTGGCCCTGACGGTCCCAGCAGCCCAGGACTACAATTCCCAGCAGCCCTGGGCTGCTGGAACCGTCAAGGCTGCGGCACAAATGCAAATGATGGGACACTTTCCAAGATGAAATGCTGGACCAGATGGTCTGTGGTCTGATTCAGCAGTACTCCTCTGTTATCTTTATAGTCTTTCCGCCCCCTTTCTGTCTATCCAGTGGGCTATTTTTTGAGAGACAAATAGCTCTTACTAGAGGTCTTATTTATTTATTTTACTTGCTGTCCCACCATTCCTTCATTAATGATTTTGGCTTCTTCTATCTTCTCGTGCTCTGGGATTTACTCTGCCTCTAGTGCAGTTTAGTTTCTGCTGTCCCATGCAAATAAAGATGGAAAGACAGAAAAAAAGTTTTTTTTTGTTACAAAATATCTGCAGGCTTACTAAGCCTATGAAGACTCTACTTGCAAAGACCTGGATTTAAATTTGAGAAATGACTTTTTTTTCCTTTTTAGGAAAGAATACAACTTAGTAATACAACCACTTTATAGCTAATAGGAATTTAATTGGATTCACGTGATTGTTTACAAGAGAGCCTATGGCTTTAAGCCAATACAAGTATGTGTGTATTGATTTGATTATCCTGTTTGTCCACTCAGATTTGATATTTTTAGTTGTTTTCCCTTGATCAGATGAAGTGCTTTCCATTGATTAATTAATTTTAATTTGTTTTCACTTCAAGCCCAAGATTTGTCTGTTTGTTGATAGCAAAGTGTACATACTTTTATTATGTGCAATTAGTTTAGTCTCCCTTGATATTAAAACCTAAAATGCTTCCCCTATTTATGCCTGCTGACCTGCTGGCTTGAATCTTTTTTAATAAAATGTTAGTTTGACTTAGAACACAAAACAAAAATCTGAATTAACTCCATATCCTTACATACCATTCTTTAGCTTCTAATTAAGAACCCTCTTGCCATCTGCTTATCTTTTTTTACTCCCTGCGTAGAACATTTTCAAGAAACATCAGTTCTTATAAAGATAAAAGAAAGTGAAACTTCTTCAAATATATTCCCCAAGGTTTTAAACTGAGAATAATTGGGTCCCACAACTATGAATAATTGGTTCCTTCTTGTGAAGAACCTGTTTGCTCCGTTACATCCAAATGGAGATGCATTGCTTGGCAGTTCGGGATACTGAAGTCTGTAAGTCATTCAGAAAAACAGACTCTCCTTTTCCAGCAAAACACACCAAAACCCAGGCTGCATCATTAACCACTGCTGTTTTCAAAGCAACAGCTGAGCATTAATCAAATACTTGCCACTAAAATTGGAACCCCTGCTAGACATCTTGCCTATTGTTATGCTCACATCCCGTTTAAAATAATTTTTAATTAGAACAGGTTTGATATTGTATTTGCAGGTTGTAAACTGGAGACCTATTCAGCAATTGCTTTCAGAAGAGGAACCAAATGGGCATTTTAAAGGAAGATTCTGCCTCCCTTATCTAGTTTGCTGAGTGCCTCCATCTTCTGCTTTTCTATCCTGCCTTATAAGCAAAGATATCAGAAAAGGACACAATAAAATCATAATAAAGACAGATTTAAAAAGCATGACTCAAACTGACAAGGTTTCCCCTTTCCTCCCCTGTTTGCTATCCTTGAACAGTGCCTATGCTTCTAGATGACTGCCATCCACGAATGGTGATTTGTTCGTTTTTAATTTATAGACAAGCCTTACTATGTCATAATTATGCAGGTTAGTACGAAGAATCCATTCAGCCTCTTGCTAGTTTTAAATAATTCAGAAAATTCACCTTTGGGATAGATAATGTGGAAAGAAAATTACTGGTCACTTTGCTGATGTGTTCTCTCACGCTGAAGGTGGACTGAAGCTGGATTAAATCTTAGCCCTGGTGACTACAAGATATGAGTCTGGCATTCTAACTGCAAGACCAAACAGTGCAATACCCCAAGAAGGAGGAGAGGCTACCTCCAGACTACCTATGTAAATCCACAGTTAAATCAAAAAGCATAGTAAACTCACTGCAAAGAGAAAACAGATGGTCCATACAGCTCTGTACTTTAGTCTATGGAGCTAAAAAAGTTTAGTGTCACATTGTTCCAGGCAGCCAATCAGATTTTAAGCTGCATTTTCTGGTTAGGCAGCTTCTGGTGGGGTGATTCTCATCCTTCTGCCTGCATTACATTATACTCCTGTAACCAAATGTGGAGTAAAACGTTGGATAATTTGGATTAATTTGAAGCCCAAAAATACACCAAAAACTCCCAGGGAATGTGTAGCCAGACCATTTTGGATAGGTTTTTATATAATGAAGAATGCCACAAACAGAGATAAAACTCATTTCCAACTCAAAAAGCCAGTATTTCTTGTTAAATCAGTGGAAAAGAATTTATTAAATGTACAGAAGAGAGGTTAAATTGAAATGTAAGGCCATATCAGAGACATATTTCATTTAATCATTCAAAAGAACAAGAATAAACATGCATAATTTCAAACATGGCTAAATAAATGAACACTTCCCATTAAGTTATCTTGATGCATTAAACTTAGCCCATCCCACTTCTATTAAGACAACCATGCCCTTTTTTATGAAGGAAAAATATAAGAATGAGAATGAAATTCCCATAAGAACAATTTAAAAGCAAGAAAGAGAATAGTAAATTCCTAATACTAAAAATAATGTCCTAGCCCTAGCCAAAAATTAAGAAATGTAGGGAGAAATGTAACCAAATGTGGAGTAAAATTTTGGATAATTTGGATTAATTAGAAGCCCAAAAATACCCCAAATTTGAACTCCCAGGGAATTTGGAGCCGAATCATTTTACATAGGTTTTTGAATAATGAAGAATACCATGAACAGAGACAAAACTCATTTCAAACTCAAAAAGCCAATATTTCTTGTTAAATCAGTAGAAGAGAAGTTATTAGAAATACAGAAGGAAAATTAAAATGAAATGTAAAGTCATCTAAGAGACATATTCCATTTAAACATGCAAAAAGATATGCAAAATCCCAAACATGGCTAAATAAATGAGCATTTTACATTAAGATA
>MTQE01001141.1:28638255-28663997 GCA_014337955.1 Aspidoscelis marmoratus | reverse complement strand
TTTTTTTTTTTTTTTTGGTGTGTGTGTGTGTGAGAGAGAGAGGGAGAGGGAGAGGGAGAGAGGTCCAGTTTTCTCCTCGCTTTGTACTCCACCTTCCACTTAGGAGGGAGCACAATATATTACATATAAGAAGATACGCTGTATTGCTTGTAACGTAAGATATGTCTTTTTAATAAGACTGTTTGAAGTTGCTTCTTGAACACTTCAAGACAATAATCTTTAGATAAATGCACCCTCTTTGAACAAAAATGTGTTAGAAGGTTAACATTCTACAGTGTCCTGCTAACACTGGAATCCAGCTTTGGCCTTACTCAGTAGTAAAGCCCTGTTGTCATGGCAACCCATTATAGATCCACACCTTCAGAACAGGCTACTGCGGCTTTTGCAGCATAAGTGATACCTGTTAAAGAGAGGTAAAGGGCCAAGGAAGAGACAGGATAAATTAGTGGCTGGTATGCAATCAAAAACAAAAGTTAAAATGGAAATGTTAATAATTTAAAAGAGGGTCTTGGTGGAATTGCTCACTTTATGGCTTAGAATAAAAAATAGAAGAAGGGAAAGAAGTGGAACTCTCTATAAGAATAATTTAGTGTCTTGTGTAATGAGCTTCTCTTTTCTTTAGTAGTTCACTCTGCGGCCTTATCACTTACCCAGTGATTGACTGAGTCCTTTCATTGCTTGTTCCTGCTAAACAGCAATTCACCATCTGGCAGTCATAATTTCTTTTTTATCCTATATTCTTTTGTAATTAGAAAATAAATTACACCTTTTTTTTTTCTAAGGAAAGAAGAAACATGTCTGGCATATTATTTACAGATGACAATCTGCAGAAGTGGAGATGATGGGTGGGTGGGGGGGTCTGTGTTATAATCCTACAACATAATAAGCCAGACCTTTGAACAGTATACAGCTTTGTTGGCTTATTTTTTAAAAAAATCTGGCCATTTTATCATTTCCAGGACAGTGGTGAGATGCGAACTCAGGGTATGATCAAACAGGATTTTTTTTTTCAAATGCACCTTTGTAAAATGCACTCCAATCTGAAGACAAAAGCAACAACAACAATAAAACAGGTATTCAAATTCCTATCTCATTCTCAGCACCTCTCTAGCTATAAATGCTCACTACTGATAGAATGTCACTGGGCTGATTTCCCAGGACCTTAACTGGTGGCTGACCAGCACCAATTGACTAGATTTCTTTCCTCTGTCTCTTCCTAATAGGGATGTGCATGAATATTCGAAGACATTCAAAATTTGTTCAAATTTGTCCAAATTTCAACGTTCAAATTCAAATCAAATGTCCATAAATTCAAATTTAAGCATTCGAACAAATTTTGGATTTTTAAATCTATTCGTTTGAATTATTTGGACATTGTATGTGTAGGGGTTCGTACACGATGTGTACTTGCACGTATTTGTTATGCCTCTGCAACAAGTTTGTTTGTGGCAATTGAAGTTTATGTTGTAAGCCTTGTTTATGGGAAGTTTAGAAAGGAATGTGAACCTGTATCTTTAAGAGGTAGGCTTATGGGTAAGGAGGGTGGAGCATTTACAGCTTACACAGGAGAGTTAGGTCAGTTTTCAGTCTGCTATGAGAGTGGAAGGAGTCATCATTCTTAGACAGGCTGAAACTCCTCATAGGCCACAAGTGCCACAGAAGAAACTCATCAGCAGAAAGAAAAGCAGCAACTTCCAATTGGCCAGCAAGTGCCAAAGGAAGCAGAAAGTCCATCTAGACCAGCCAGTGTCACAAAGGAAGGCAGGAACTCTTTCTAGGCCTGAGTGCCTCAGCAAAGGACAGTAACTAAAGCCTGAAGATCCAGTAAGATGCAAAGAAACTGTAAGCTCTTACTTGCTAAGAAAGTGGTTATATATTTGTTTTGCTGTTGCAATATATATTGTAATTTGTTCATACTAAGAAAGACTGGTGGATTCTTCAAAGAGGGAGGAGTTTCACTTGTTCAAGACCTCTGCCCAAGGCCAGAGTGCAGACTGAACTTAAAAGCTTGAGTATACCTGGGGCAGAACAGTATTCATTTGTACAGATCCAAATGGGATGAAAATTAGTTGCATTTGGGATATATATGGGGTGCATACAGATGTGTATGGATGCGTATGGATGTGTACAGGAAGTGTAATGATGCGTACAGGCACATATGAATGCTGTTGTCATTCTTAAGTGCAAATTTGAACTGAAAATTCAAATGAATAGATTCAAATTTGGTTAAATTCAAATTTTAAAGATTCAAATTGAATTAATTTTTTGGATGTTTGATTCGAATAAAATCAAATCCCAAAAACTGCATTCATTCACACACCTACTTCCTATTGCAATTGAAGAAAAAGGTCACTGTCAGTCTTCAGATTTCCCATCTGAAGAAGGGATGTCCCTTCCAAGATTTTGAGGTGAGGTAAGGTGCATGCAAGGGTAAAATGTTTGGTATCCCTGCCCCAAATTTGACCAGACATTGTCCCTTTCAGCCTATCTGATCACAGTTTGAGACACCAGAGTGACAAGAAGCACCCCCTAATATGGATTTGGACAAGCTAGTCACATTTTTGTTCCAGATGTTGGTTATTTGCTCCATTCTATTTGGAACCCTGGAGATGTCCCCCCCTTTTTTGTGATAGCAATGAATGACAATTATGCCTTTGAATTCCCCACCAGACAGTGATCTTAATTATGCCTTTAAAATTGAAGTTGGGAATTACAAGAATCTCTTTTAAAGGTAGGGATATACCAATCATAATTTCCACATACTCCACTAATGGATCCATCACAGATGGCTGATCCATAAAGACCGAGTGAGTAATGTCCCACAACGTTCTGAAGCTTAGACCTTGGGTTCAATCTTTCCTTCATGCATTTTTTCAATTCAGAGGTGGCTAGTATATGTGTCTAATCCTTCACATTCAGTGTGGTCAGTTTTCATCTTGGTTTGCACAGAATTGCAGCCTCAGTAGTGTCTCTTTTAGCTCTGTTTTCACCCTAGCTCCACTTTCTTTCAGTTGCTTTGCTCATTGCACCCATCATCCAAAATGACAATCAGCCAGTACTCATATCACTTATAGAAGTGCCCAGCAATCATTCTTGAAAGCTCTGCCAAAAACAGCATGGCAGTGGACAATAAAGTCCAGAATTTAGTAGTGTGACTGAGAAATAAAATCTGAATAACACAGCTTATTGGCAGATTAGAGATGCCCATGATGACATTAATGATGATATACTTCTTAGGTAGATCTATTTTTCTCTAACTGCTAGGTTATAAATGTTGCTACTGTTTTTAAAAGGAGTATGGCATGGCTTGAAATGTATACATTCTTACATATATACTGGGCTGTGGCTCCATGGAGGCACTTTGTAGGATCCATGCCAAATCTTGCCAATGCGTCCCTCAGCACTGGTAAGGTGTGAATTATGGCAATTGTCTCCATCTTAAAGACAATCATGTCACCATGGTAGGGATGTGCAGGAATATTCATAGCATTTGTTATTCATATGAATTTAGACATTCATACACAAGTCAAATGTTACAATATTTGTTAATTAACATTCGTATGATTATGAATAGTTTGCACATTCGTACATATAGTTTGGACATTTGTATGAATAATCTGGAGATTCGTTAAACGGGGAAGTGGGAAAACAGCTGTACCAGTCACATCTGTGATGGATCCAGGGTGCATTTGACATGGACTGAGAGAAGATTAAAAGTGGATTCAGGTCAGATTTGATGCTTTCAGAGTGAGTTTATTATGGGATACATATCAGATACATATGAGATATGCATCTATTCATGTCAGATATTCATACAATTTGTACCAATACTTTCATATTGAATAGAATCCCCTAGGGCAAAAAGAAGTTCTCAAACAATGCATCTGTGATATTTATGCTCAACTGGACCCAGCAAGCATAGCTGTGTCCACTGCCACTACATTTTTAGCGTCTCATAAATTGAATATTCATCAAGAATATTTTTTTAACTATTTCTATTCCATTATCCCTAAGAAAATTGTTTACCAGGGCTAGATTTGAACAATCTGGAATCTGGACATTATTGTAATATCCCAAGAAGTAAAAGACTCTGCGTTTGGGGTGACGAATCTGTTGAGGATATTGAACAGTTTCTTATGGAATGTTCAACATATGATGAACTTTGATCTAGATTTTTACATCCAATATTGTCTAGGGTACAGTCCTCCAATAGAAGTGATCTTATGTCTCTACTCTTACAAAGTCAAGAAAGAGCTTCCATAATCGGAGTCAAACTTTTTATCTTAAAAACTATTGACAAAAGAGCATATTTTCTGAAAGAAAAGAAATAGAAAGTCGGTCACTTCCTTTGCCCTCTGTTTCTGTTTTTTCTGTTTTTAATTGTATTGTTAGTTGAAATGGCTATATGGCTGATCAAATAAAATTTTATCTGTCCTATTATCTGTCCTATCTGAATAGAATCCTACCACATTTGAATGGAATCTATTCATATGAATTTGTGCACATCCCTACACCATGATAATGGCACTAACAACCATGTGAAGGTTTTGCTTTTGTCTTCTGCTTGAGAATGCTAAGAAGCAATTGTTTGGCCACTGTATAAGACAAGATGTTGGACTAGAAGGGCTGTGGCCTGATCTAGCAGGACTTATCTAAAAATGTGGTGCTTAGTGAAGCAGTGCACAAGGCCCAGTGCAAATTCACATCCTCAGCCCCAGTGAGCATCACACTTCTCATTGGGTGCATTGTTGCCTCTCAGCATGGAGACAAGTCACCCATCATCCCTCCCTAAAGCACCCACACAACCAAAGAGAAATGGTTTATATTGAGAAAGCAAAGTTCTAATAAAAATCTTGCAAAATTACTATGATAATTGACTAAATGATAGCAAAATGAAGCATACAAAAGAAGCTGAAATGCTTTGAATACCTTAATACTTAGCAGCTTAGTACTTACTACAGCTTTTAACATTCGATAACAGTTGAGAAAACACAGGTTTTAGCTGAATAATAGGTGATGTTCTCCATACTTATTTTTGAACTTTACTGTCTACCACATTAAAAAGAAAAAAGAGAGAAAAGCTGGAAAATCAGACATTATCTGAAACAGAGCACATTTTCAGGTAGGGACTAATCTCTGAGGAGCCCTTTAAAATAGATGGCTTGCACCCATAAAGGTAGGTTACTGTTAATATAATCTTTAATATGAGATATGACTCTGTGAGGCTTTTTGACCTAGGCCTGGTTTGCACTTACCTCAGTGGAATAGTTTTCAAAGACTAGTCCAGGAATATTCCTGTGGTATTAGGCATCCAACCTGCCATGTTCCAGGCCTTGTGTCTGGATGTTGAACCCCTCTAGACATGGTTGAGTGACAGGATAGCATGTACCCTGTGCAGGGGAGGGGCAAGTCAGGTGGCGATGCAACATCCAGGGGTGTCCCATTCCCACACCTGTATCATTCCACATAGCACGGGACAGTTTGTGAACAGCTGTTAGGGTGTCCATGGTAGAAAACAGGAAGGAGGCCTTTGGAACTTTTCCAGGCAGATTACAGAGTGGATGACACATCCCTGTGATCTTTCTGGGCCAAGTGCAGAAATGCACTTATTTTCTCTCTCATATTCTGGTAACCCAGAGCCAGGCATTTTCTTCCTACTTAGGATGAGAGTCATTTCAGCAAAGGGATGAAATCAGGTAATGCTTTGTTTGTCAGTATATGAGGACACCAAACAAAGGATGCCTGCCCAAAACTGGTTGTAACCAGCTGCTATAATGAAGACATTAATTTTGACTTACCTGCTCTTCACAAGGTGTAGAAGGCCAAAGGTACAAACATGACTGGTTCTTCTGCTCTCAAATGAAGATAGTGATGTCAGGCATAATCGGAGAAGGATAGACGTTCAGGATGCCCAACAGAAAATAATATAAATGTGACCCATTTTCCCCAATCCCTATAAAAACTTCCCCATTTTGCAACCCCCTGCTTTTTTGTGTGTGCTAATTTATAACTTTTTCCTTTTTAAAAAACTTTAATTTAGTTTTCTTCAAAATTATTTTGGTTTCCATCTTGATTTTTGGCTTACAACATCTGCCCACAGTGTGTTTTTAGTTCTAAGGATCTTCACACATTATGAGAGATAAATATACTTGCTTAAAATGAGAAAAGCAACTGTGGCAGAAATCCTTTTACTGGATCCTCTGTGCATATGTATCTCTTCACCTTCCTTATAGGTTTCTTTACCTGAAATGATCCATGGCTATAGCATCATTCTATATTATTACTTATCCAATTTTGGGTATAAATTTGTTTTATGGTTCCCTTTAAAGGGACATCTGTTTGCTTTCTTCACTTGCTGTACAAATGATATGTAAAGTTGTTGGTGTGTGTGTGTGTGTGTGTGTGTGTGTGTTTTAAAAAAATCGGACGGCCTTTTCTCTTGTATAATAATATTTTCTGTGCACATTTTAATATCCTGGCAGATGGTTTTTAATTGCTGCCATTTTTGCACATTTTTGCATTGTTTCTTTTTTCCTTTTATCCTTGTTGCAGTGTTTCTTCCCCTTGTTCTAGTCCAAGTGTTATAATTTTATTCTTATTTAATTATAAATAGCCTTGAATATGTGACTGAAAAGAAAGTGAAATCAGAATAGCACAGGGGAAAAAAGTATCTAAGGCCTCAATTCTATTTACCCAGTCAAGTGGTTTCTGAGGAGGCATTCAGGAGGTGCACTTGTGACTACTGAGTAAAAATATTCCTCCTCTGTTTTCACTTTTTAGTAAGAAGACATATTTTTAGTGGTGGACTGAAGCACCTCTGTTCATGGTACAAATCATGTCCTGCACAATTGTGCTTCCCTTGACAATTGTGTGTAGAAATGAGAGAGCCCAATCGTCACAAGGCACCTACTGCCACTGTGTGATGAGGGCTAGATTCTGGTGGGCAACTCCAACAGAAGGTGGAGACATGGCCTAAAACTTAAGAAGAAAAGAACAATTGGAAGGAATCAATAAGCTATAGTAGGCATAGTGTGCCAATGCAAAGAATTAAAAGGAGCAGCGAGAATTAAAAATGGTAATGGCTAAGTGATTGCTGGACTGTGCTTGGTCCTACAAGAAGCAACCCTGAGAATGCTGAAAGCTTTTCCTGTCTAAGCCCTGAACACCTGATTTATGGTGCATATGTAATGCAACAGAGAATAGAGTTCTTTCAGTAAAAGCTCAGGAGACTATCTTCAAAGATATTTCATAAGCAATCCACAACATGTTTTGAGCAAAAATGAGAGCTGATTGATTGATAAATATATGTAAATATAAAGTGAATGCTAAGTCATTATATATTAATCTTATGCCTTTGCCTCAGACTAAGCACAGGGCTGAGGCAAGGATCTTTGCCTTAGAGGGGTTTGAACTGCTTCAAAATGTGAGGAGCTTCATCTCTGAAGTGGTTCAAGTTGAAGAATCCTTGATCTAAAACTGTGAGGCGTCTTTGGAGCCCAGGACGTTTCCTAAGGCTTTCAGCCACCACTGATACATTTGGTAACCACTTTCATCTCCAAATGACAGACAGACAGATGCTACCTACCTACCTACCTACCTACCTACCTACCTACCTACCTACCAACCTATCATTGATCTACGATAGATAGATCGATAGATAGACAGATGATAGATAGATAGATAGATGATATAGAAACTATCTATCTATCTATCTATCTATCTATCTATCTATCTATCATCTATCTATCATTGATCTACAATAGATCGATCGATAGATAGATGATAGATACATAGATGATATAGAAACTATCTATCTATCTATCTATCTATCTATCTATCATCTAATTCCTCCTATGGAAAATAACAGCTCCTTGCACCAGACATTTCCAAAAGGGAGTTCAGGTATACTAGGCAGAATACAGTAGAACCTGGACTAGGGAAATTGAGCAAATATTCAAAGGTATGTTAAATATATCACAGTATCACAGCAGGTGGTAGAATTCTTTCTAACAGGTTGAACTTATCCAAAAGCTTGGACCTTTCCTGAAGGCAGTAAAAACATTTTTGTTCTGTGTGACTTGTCAAACATTTAGGAGGCAATGGTTTGAGTTTGTTCTTGCACTTTTAAAAGAGTTTCAGCTCTATCCTGAATCTAGTTTGTTGCTTAACGCTGAGTACAAAATTGTTGGATTTGGGTATCATTTTGAAGGATTTTGTTAAGACCGGAAAGTGGTTTATAAATATCACTTTACCTATGTGATTTCCTTTCTTTAAATTTTGATGCTTTTTTATTTTCATGTTTTCTCTTGCCCATCCTTTGGTTTTTAATGGAGGCAGGATGTGACTAGGATAGCAGGGAGGGGCTGTTCTCTGTATGATCTACAGCTGTGTGTGGTATCCAGAGGCATGGGATAGAAAAATGACAGGCCCATCCAGCATAAAAGCCAAACAGATCTCAAGTCAAAGAACAGCATTACTCTGGTAAAGCACCTGCTGCCTCCACCTCTGGATTTGCAGCAGTAACAGGCCCCTCATAAAGGTTAGGCCACACCATTTCTGGATATAATTGCTGTCTGAGGTGTCATTTTGCAGCCTCAGTAGAATCAGCTTCATAGAGTGCCCCGTGGTTCTAGTGTTGTGTGATAAGAATTTTTTCCTGTCATACAACACTAGAACCAAGGGGCAGATCAGAGAAGGGGAAGTATTTCTTTACTCAAAGAGTCATGGGTCTATGGAATTAGCTGCCAGAAGAGGTGGTAACGGCAACCAGCCTAGATGGTTTTAAGGAAGGGTTGGACAAATTTATTACTGACAGATGTATGAATAGCTACTACAAGGGATGCCTAAGCATATATTTCAGGCTGTGGGGACAGGCAGGATGCTTCTAAGTCCATTTGCTGGGATGTGAAAGAAGGAGAGAGTTTGCCCTTGTCTCTGCTTCAGATGCCTATGGGCATTTGGTGGGCCACTGTGTGCAACAGAATGCTGGACTAGATGGGTTGTGGCCTGATCCAACAGGGCTCCTCTAATGTTCTTATGTTCTAATTTTTTCAGTGTGCCACTCTGAAGAATGCCTCCTTTGAAATGAAGATGAGGAGGTGCCTGTTGGGAGTGACTGCTGCACCTTCCCCACATGCCTTGTGCCAGCAACTGTAGACCTGGCCTAAATTATCTCCAAACCCCCTCTTGGCACAAGTTTTGCTTTGTTTTGGTGGCAGAAAGTAGCAGCACTTTTGCGTAAGTGTTGCTGTTGCCACTGAGTACTGACTAGTGCAATTTTTAAAAAATGAAACAAAACAAAAAAGCAAATCTTTTTGAATGGATTTCTTTGCTTCTACAACCTTCAAGAAAAAAAAAATTAGGCTATTCTAAATATACTTTGCTTTTATTGTGGGCTATATCAGCAGATGAAATTGCCTCTTCATTGTTTATTCTGTGATTAAGGCTAAATGAAATAATTCAGAGTAATAACCTGATTGTGCATAGCTGATAAAACAAGATTCCTAGATAGTTAGAAACTGCTACATGACCTCTGTATGTTACCACAATCAATATTAGCCTATCTAGGCACCTTATTATCCAAATGTTTTGGCTCTCCCTAGGGCCATTTAGTTAAATGAGGCAGCACAGTATTTAAAAATGTATAACAGTGGAAGGAAATGCCAAACTGGTTAAACAAATCTAATAAACACCCACTCAACCATCCCACATCATCATCTTCTGCTACACTTCACTTCCAGTCATAATAGTGCATTTTACACTTACGCCTACAACACTGCAGTTGAGGACACCAGCCATAGAGTACTTGTGTTCCTTTAAGCCACGAAGAGTCTCCTGCATGCCTGTACAGACTGCATTCTTTGTAGCCTTTAGAGCTACAACTCCTTATTTGGATGGTGTGCTAAAACAATGAAGTACATGGGTGACACAGAATAAGGGTGTGTCTGGACTGGGAGATACTGTACATTCTGATGTGCAATTGGTGTGTGGGTGTCACACCTGACACCTGATACTTCACACCTGATGCCCGATACTACTGCAGATTTACCTGCTGTGGAATGATCAACATTCACTCCACAGTATCAGGTAAATTTGAAGTTTCCCGCCTTCCTGACAGGATGAGGAGAAACAGCCAATGGTAGCTGAGGCGTAGGCTGCCCCATGCCATGTGACACGCACCTCACCGCATGCACCACAGAAGTCTCACATGATGATGTGATTGCAACTTGACAGCACTGAGAGAAGCCCTGGTGAGGTTAGGGAGAGAGTTAGCACCCAAAGGTTTTCCCAGGGAATGGAAGGTGCAAATTTGCCCATTGTCTGCCTCCAGATATTACACTGATATCCTGCTAGGAGGTGATAACTGCTACTATTGCTGGCTTTTTTTCTTTTCTTTTTAATTTAAAACTGTTCCAAATGAGTTGTGCAGGCTAAACAGTGGCATGGTCTAGTTGAAGCTACCTCTAGAAAGTAGCCTAGATATCCCACAATGAGATGATAAGGCAGGGAATCCTCCCTCTGCAATTACCACCTCCTAGCTGGACAGCACAGCAATAGGTACAGTCTTCATGTGTTTTTACTGTTGCACATATCTGGGCATTTGCATGTTTTGGCCTCCATGTGTGTATGTTAAACAGAGCTATGATAGTGGTTCCATTCAGAAGTAAGTAAAAAGCACTCATCTTCTTTCCACAATTTGGCTACCAAACAGGTTGCCTACATCATCAATCAATACTGGTGACATGAGAGACCAAGTAAGTGTTTACAACATCATTATATCTAATTCCCTGTGACAGATCAAGTAGGGAGAATTGTGGGGTTTAGACTTGGAGCAAATGATACAGCAACATTCAGTTAAAAAAACAAAGCACATCTGAGGCAGTTTAGGGTGTTTCCGCACTGGCTGCGGAAACCCATTTAAAAACCCATTAAAGACATATACAGAACAGATAGGAACTAACCTTCCACATTGGAGGCCGAATCTGGGACCCTTCGTGGTGGCCGCTTCCGCACTCCAACACACGAGACCCATTCTTAATGGGGTCTCGCTGCTGAAAGATCTGGCCTCCGGGAAGACTCTGAAAATTAGGTCTTCCATCCAGCCCCTTGCCTCGATCTGTTTGGAAACAGGATGCTTCCGCACACAAAGAGCCAAGGGGCTGGATGTACCGGTGGTCGCCATCTTGGGAAGGGCAGAAGGAGGCCAGTCTGCCTCCTTCCACCCTTTCCCTGTGCGCCCCATGCCGGCGGAAACATGTGACGACTGGCAGTTGCATGCTCCAGTCCCGTGGCTTTGGGGGTGGTGGCAGTGGCGCGGGAGGCCAGAGGCTCTTTGGAATGGGTGTTGTGGCCTCCGCACAGCAGCCAGGGGATCTGGCCGGACCGATCCGTCCTCCCCGCGAGTGCGCGGACACGTGGGGCCTCTGAGGATCTGTGTCTATTTCAGATGGACCCTCGGGAGTACAGATCACCAGGAAACGGAATTTCTTAAATCAGTTTCTCAGCAGCAGGTGCAGAAGCACCCTTAGTGATGCTTTGCAGGTGGGAATGTTCATATGTCTGTCTATCCCTCTCCCCTCTCATGAATATTTTGGCCTAGAAAAGGTAGATTTGAAATAGGATAGGAACATGAGGCTACAAAACCCAATCTCTAAGGCACTATTGAGCTGCCTTTTTGGCTAAGTGTAGCCAGAACAACTTTTGTTTCCATAATACTGATACAGATAATATTGACAAAATATTTTGGATGGAAAGAAACTGCCACACTCATTCAGCTGTGTATAACAAAATATAACTGAATGCAATTGCACAAATCACAGCACAGGGCAAATTGCCCTTTGCAGAGTGAGACTGAGTTTTAAAGTGTTTCTTTTTTCTTCCTATTAATCATGCTTCGGAAAGGGTGTATTTACAAGATGCTAATTTCAAGAAATAATCAGCCAATTGTTTGCTATAGTGGGCTTTGTGACTGATAATTGCAATGCACTGAAACAAAGTGTAAGGAGACAGAAAGGCTGTGTTTGGCAAAAAAAAAAGTTCCCAAGCAAATAAATGTGTAAACAAATATTATTTCTAGAATCTTTGAAACTTGTAATGAATTTCATGACAAACAAAAAGCTGAAGCCAGAGGGTGCCAATTGTTCATATGGATGCCCCAAACCTGCTCATAACAGTGCAGATGCAGGACACCTTAAAGTGAAACAATGGAGAAAATAACACATAGAAAAATAGAAAGCAGAAGCGGGGGGTGGGGGGAGAGAAGTAATTAATTTCTGGACTGATAGTAGTTATATCTTCTTATTTTCAATGGAGGAGGTAACACTGACCAGATAAAGGGATTCCCAGCTGTTTGGGTTTTTTTATACAGTAATCCTGGAAACTTTCAGTAATGTGATTTGGCCTCTCAGGTGCCATTGACTTGGATTGGCAGAATGGGCCTTCCCAATAAGGTAGCATTGACTTATTAATAGTCTGAGTCTTCTTCTGTAGAGCCTTCACCATCCATTGGCTGACTAGGACAGGATCTCCAAAGGAAAAGAAAAAGGGGGGATACATTGGGAATTTGAGGGCCATGCCTTCCACAGGCTAACATACCCTAGGGGTTATAATATAGCTCTCAGGGTGGAAGCTACCCTTAGAAGTGAATGGGATAAATTCTTCTGCAAAATTCTTGCCACTCATTGGGCCCCCTGCATTGCTTCCATGACGACTGACAATGGTGGCACAGGGGCCTGTAATTTTCTGTAATGGGTGGGGAATGGCCCTGAAAGATGCTCATTTTTCTGTGTGTGGAACTTTTATTTCCAGTTTTGATTTATGAGGGCAAGAAGTGGGTGTGAGTGGGAATAATGTGCTTCATGTCTCTGGAATAAGGCCCCATCCTTCCGCGCCTTAGATGGTTTGTTTTAACTCCCTGAAGGAGCTGCCTATGTCTCAGCTGTGTGGTATCTTTCCCTAACTTTCATTGATAGACTAGGCCTTAATGATTCTCATAACACCATGGGTATTTTTCACAATTACTGGATAATATGGTCCTGTATCACACTGTGTTCGGTGTGAACTAAGTCACAAGGTCATTCAAGGTATGGCTTTACTGAAATGACAATCATATACTGTACAGTATGGATGCTAGAAGTACATTTTCTGGTCTTTAATATAAATTAGATGTGGGATGAAAACACCTTTGTGTGGCAGCTACCACCTCTAAGCTGTTTTTGAGTCGTTTTTGAGCCACTTTTATTTGCTGCATGGGAATGTAGCCTTCGTCACTTTCAAAGCAAATCTGACAAATACGTAAACCACGTCCTGATTTTATTTAACTCCGCCTCTAAGAGAAATTAGCCTTTATCCACATGAAGAATAGAACATTGTTTTTGTGCAATAACTGTGTTTATGTTCTTTGTTCTCAGCATCTGTATCCTATACTCAGACTAATCTTGTGTGGAATTAATTGAAATCAGTGGGCTTCAGTGCACCTAATTCTCCACAGAATGACAGTTTGAGTATGATATTTATGAGCTTCTGTTCATCTGCAGTTTCTTAAAGAGCACTAGAAGAGTGGTTTATACACGCATGCAAACCTTCCTTAAAGAAAAAAGAAAAGCAAGTCACCCATCAGGACACATACTGTTTTTTGAAATGAATAGATAGATACTTAAAAAGTAAACTCGTTAGGGTGTGTTCAGACATTGTAGGGATAATCCATATGGATGGGGGCAAGAATTGAGTTTGTATTCTGGTTGTTCCCACATTTGTATTATAATAGGTACTAATTTTGGATTTCTCATTCTCACTCCCTATGTTTTCCATGCCCAGCATCAGCAAACCAAACCCTTCTCTCTCCACCCCTCACCAAATTCTCTTCCCTCTGTGGTCAGCAATTGGATGCAGTCCTATTGTTCAAATCTTGACTGGACAGGGGTGGAAAAGTCAAACTCTACTCTCTGTATTTCCCTGTCACTGCTGTTGTGTGCTAGGGGTATGCATGGAGCCATTTCCCACATTCTATTCAAGTTGAATAGAATGTGAAAAAAATTGGCTCTGACCCAATACCCCCCCCCCCGGATGTGGGGGTATTCGGATACAGGCATAGATATTCTATTGAATATTCATGCCCAGAACAAATAAACCCTCCCCCTCCCTCACTTACCTGAACACCTCACCACCACTGCTGCCATTGCCCCTTCTTCTGGGGTTCCAGAGGCTGGCGGAAGCACTCCAGTGGTGGCACAGGCCTCTTCCAGGGCCCTCTGGAACAGTGAAAGGCTTTCCCAGAAGCTAAATACAGGCCTTCTGGTTTTACCCTCAGAAATGCCAGTGTCACTGAATGGAAGCCAAACTATCTGGCCTTTCTGAAACCTGGGCATGCTACACAGGTACCAGGGGGCCCCTTAATGCATCCTGCAGCATTTCCGCATCCAGTGTGAAATGCTGTGAGCAGGGATGAAGGGTTAGTGTGTCCTTGGAGCAGGTTCTGTGGCTAAAACACTTTTTTTCTGCCCTTGGGATGGCACTAAGGATCCTCAGCCATATCAAGGCAGGGACCCATGTAGACATATTGATGGGATAAAGTAAACCACTGTACAGTAAACCACCGGAAATATTGCCTGACACCGTTGTTTGTTTTTTTGTTTGTTTTTCTATCCCACTCTATACCTGAAGGTCTCAGTGTTATCCAGATCATTATTGTCTACATGGGCTAAGTGTCAGTAGGAGGTTTCAGGTAGAAGTACATATCTGAAGATGCTGTGGACTGAACTTATCTTCATTAATGAGTTACTTAGAGTTTCCACTTTTCCAAAAGGAAATTCCAAGAAATTCATTTTAAACCTGTTAAAATAATAGAACTGTAATGTAATTAAGTTCATGACCTCAGGCAACACATAATGGTCTAAAGTCTTCTGGATGATAAATGAATGGATACCTCCTTCCCTAGTTGGCAAAAGGCTTCCAAATTGTCTCTATGAGCATTAGCCATTTTAGTCATCCTCTTCTTGAAAGTCAATCTTAAAACTCCAAACAAGATCATACAGGAAGAAACATCTTGCAAAACGTGCCTTTCTTTGTCTTTTTTGTAGTACGTGCATGTCTTAATAAATAACAATACAATCCTGGTTTGAAACTGTTTAGTTCAGTAAAGTCAAGAAGAAGCAGTTTGTACTAAGGATGTGCAAATTGCTTTGACTTCAAAATGTTTTGACTCAGAATGTGACATTCTGAGAACTTTGAGGTTGAAACAGAACAGTCCTTACTTTCCTTACTTTTTTTTATTGATAAATGGTAGAGGATTTCCTAGAAGGGTCATGGATGGATGATTTTTTTAAAAAAACATTGAAATATCAGTGATTTTCCATTTCTTTTGGGGTAGGGGAAGGCAGGTACAGTGGTACCTCGACATACAAGTGCCCTGACATACAAGTGTTTTGAGATACAAGCCGCTGAGCGAGTGATATTTTGCTTTGAGATGAGAGCAAGATTTGAGATACGAGTATGTAAATACAGTACAGTATATAACAAAAACAACTGAGATGGTGTTTTGGGAGCTGGAATGGATTAATGGGAAAACTGCTTTGAGATACGAGCGATTTGACATAAGAGCAAGGTTACGGAACGAATTAAACTCGTATGTCAAAGTACCACTGTACTAACTCTTTGTGTGCTAGCATTCAACCCACTTGGATATCCCTAGGACCTAACCCTGGGACCTAACTATAAGATCCTATAAGAAGTTTTGAATTTCCCTGTTGTTCCCTATGCTCTGTGGGAATAACAAGTCTGGCTGATGTCCCAGTGAAACATTTTGATCCAAATTTCATGTATGTTCCTATCTTTGGCATAATTTTGAGAAACAACATCTAATGCTTCATAGATAGGCATGAACAGCCAGAACTATGGCCCTGAATCTAAAGTTCAGCTGCTATATTTGGAATTTTTCAAATGATCAGGCTACGGAGACTCACCTAGCTTAGTTTAATAGACTAACCCAGCTTAGCCAGGATTCGGAACATCCTTATAGGTATATCCTAGTTGAACAGAAACACTGACTGGGCAAGATCTGTATGGCTGCATGCAGAGGCACCAGGAGAGGGCATGGGTGACCACATATAACTGTGCACTGGGAGTGTAATGATATGTAGGAGTCTACATATCACTGGTGCCTGGCCTTCTCCTGGGAATGGTTCTCTCCAGAGTGCTAAATAAGAGAGCTCTGCAAAAGGCAGTGTGGGCCTGGCTGATTCCAGCAGTCACCATCCAGCCACTGAATAAGCCTCCCCACCTGGGCCCATGACACAAAGTGCTGAAAATGGTCCATGTCTAGGGACATCTACAGTGGTTCGCATCATGAGCCCAGAGAGAAACTTTAATGATAGGGAACTTTTGTTTGCACAGGGTGGGATACATAATGTATGCCAATGGCCCTCTTCTCTGCTCTTTGACCAAAGCAAGTACAGTGGTACCTCGACATACAAATGCCCTGACATACAAGTGTTTTGAGATACAAGCTGCCAAGCGAGTGATATTTTGCTTTGAGATGAGAGCAAGATTTGAGATACGAGTATGTAAATACAGTACAGTACATAACAAAAACAACTGAGGTGGTGTTTTGGGAGCTGGAATGGATTAATGGGAAAATTGCTTTGAGATACGAGCGATTTGACATAAGAGCAAGGTTACAGAACAAATTAAACTCGTACGTCAAGGTACCACTGTACTCTGGCCTGGAAGTGGTCAAATCTGTAAATATCATGCTGCTCATGCAGGACTTTCCTTAGTTTTGCAGATACATCAGCAAAAAGCATCTATTGAAGCCAGGGAATCATCATCCTCATCCTCATCAAGCCATCCTAGGCCAAAAATGGCTTGGATATGGCTGCCTTTCTGGCCCAGATTAAAATGGTAAGGTGTAACCATGAACTATAATATCAAGTTAGACATTATAGTGTTGTTTACAATTTACCGGATATCTTTTGACCTATAGTTCAGGAATGGAGGGAATGGCTGTCCTTCCTGGAGCAGAAACAGGAAAAAGTATGATACTTTTAGAACAACAAAAATGGGAAAACATTTGTAAGGTGGAAAAAAAGAATCACAGAAAAGATAAAATGGATAACATATATCCTGACCCAGCAAGGAGCCGATAGCTAAGTTCTTTTAATTGCCAGACTGCATTGCCTGGAAAGAGAAGGCAATCTAAGCTAAATTAAAAAGATTAGAGATATTTATTTATTTAGTGTCAAATGCCAACAAATACAAGGAAAAAAGCCCAAGTCTGCTCAGGAGTAAATAAAAAGAAAGGAACTGTGAATGTTGCAAAAATACATCTATTAGGCTTGCAGTATCAGAACGTGCTTATACCCTTGTATCCACTCCTGTATTTCCATAGCAACAGGCCCTCATCAACAGAGAAAAGAGTGTTTTTGTCTGGGATGGGCCCAAACACGTAAGAGCCACTGCAGTTTGGGGGCAGTATGATCCTCTTAAATCAATACGGCGCACATAGTAATTACACTCACCGTTTCCTCATAAATCTTCACTTTTACTCCTTTCATTTCCTGCAGCTTGACAACACCATGTACTGGAGCTAGTTTTACATGTTTCCTGCAGTTTCTCTTTCTCTGTGTTTGCTTTCTTAAAGAAATGTCTTATGGAAGACTTCTCCTGGAGGTCTTCTTTCTTGCCTTCCTGTTGTTTCCTTCAAATCCAAAGATGCCAGTTCTCACAAATATTATCTGGAAGATTAATAAATGCAATATGCTATAATGGAGGGTGTGTGTGTCATTTCTGGTTGGTAGATATCTCTTAAACAGAGTCTTTTAAACTGGCAGTTTAGATCACCTCTGCTTCAAAAAGAAGACCGAACACACTTCTTCTGTCCCGAGTTTTAGATAAAGAATTCTTGTGATGTTATGAAAATCAGTAATAAAACACTTATCACTTTGAGGGCTCTAATATTTTATGTTATCATTTGCAGCAAGATGTAACAGAACGTAAACTTGAAAATACAGGAGAGAAAGAGATGGCGTGATAAGGAAACAATCTTAGTTCCTTTCCACATTTTCCTGCTAAAGCTATACAGCAAGTGGTCCAGGAAACTCCAAGGGAGGCCCCAACCCCAGCTAGTACACTTTGTTGAGGTCTACTCGTTGAGTAGTGGCCACTGAACTGGATCACAGACTCATGCAAATGTGCCATGCATCTGTAGTTCAGTTTCCCATGAGGACCTACTTTAGTGGTACACCATGTTTGTGTGACTATAATAGGCAGTTCAGGGCTCCAAGGTCAGGAACTTTCATTCCTGCTTGGCCATCAGAGTCCTTGAAGCCAGCTCAGGAGCTAGTGTGAGAGCTAGCCTGGAGCAGCCATCATAATGCCTTGTTCCAGGACAATTGGACTGATGAAGGACTGTTCCAGCTGAATTGAGCTGATCTAGTCCCATTAGAGCATTCCACAGCAGGAAAGTCTGGGAAAAGCCTTACTTTTTCCCTGCATGAAGCATAGACATAAAAGAGAGGGAAGAAAAGGGAAGTATTTTCTTGATTTCTCATGTGTTACAAGGAACATAAATGCTGTAAGAAAACCTGGTTGCTTCCTCAGGGAACTTTAAAGCATGCCTTGAAGTATTTGATATTTAATATGATTTCCCTGGAATGATAGCTGTTGTTTTGAGAGTTGGATCAGTTATTAACAGCTTTTCAGCATTCAGCACCATTGGCAGCTTGTAAAGGGTAAGAATTAGAAGAGATATAATGATTATGACAGGAACACTAACAAGACAATATCTTGCATCTCAGAGAGCCCCAAGTTTTGACAGATGGAAATGAAAATGTTAATTTGGCAGTGAATTAGGCAGAAATAATTCCTAATACACATAGTCAGGGGAATATGAAAGAGGACAGAATGAGGAATGGATCATTCTCACCTGTGGTTGTTGGGATACCACAACCTTAAACATGCAGATGTTTAGTGCATATTAGAGTCTTTCCATCCTTTGCTTCCCAAAACGGCCCATGGTCTTAACATGCATTTCAGCCAAAAAAAAAAAAAGGCTGTTTAAGATATCAGCATGACAGGGGGTGAAAAAAAAATCCCAATAAGGGAATCGTCAGCCTATCATAAATTGTACAGACCATTCAGAGATTTTGAGAGTCAGTGGACATGATCACATGAGATCACATGAGATCACATGATCACATGAGATATTACCTATTTGTTGTACACAATAGAAAGTCTTGCTCTGTGAGCAAATAAACAATCATAAAATCCCGTACTATGTTAAAAGAAGGCTGTATACTCTTTTTTTTTTTTTTTGCATCTGATGAGTATTTGCATCTGATGAATATATAAATTAAGCATGGAGAAAGGAGCTTATGCATGATGGTTAAGAATTCCCCATCAGAAAAGTATCTTAAAAAAAAAAACTCACTGCAGCTGTGTGGGGAAATTAGTGCAACCTTCCTCAACCTTGTACTGCCCTGCCCTTCTACTATCTTGCATCAGTCCTAACCAGCATACAGCAGTGCTTGTCTAGCCTGTTAAGATGGAAATTCTATGCAAATCCTCATGAAAACTGACCCCACTCAACCTAGTGGATTAATCAAATATTAGCCTGCCCTGAATTAAATGTATGTGAAGAAGAACATGTGAAAGCTCCCAAACATTTCAGTGGTTAAGAGCATGAGATTAGAAACTAGAGCAGTGTCTGTATGGTCTATGGCCATGCTAGACGGTTCCTTAGAATGCTGGTTCTGAGCATAACCACCCTTGTAAACTGAAAAATCCCCCAGACCTTATATAAATAAATGAGCTAAAACTCTCATAAACAATGAACAAGTTTAAACATCCCACAACTCACACAACCCCTCTAAACAATCCTTAAGGTCCTGGGCCAAGGGAAGAGGCCCTCTTTCCCCTAAGTAGCTCCCCAAAATTATGACTCTCCCCCTTTGATGCCAGCAGCAGCAGGCCAAGCCACATGGTGTTAGTGGCTCTTTGCTTGCTTGAGCCCAGGCTGGCAACAATCCCATTCATCACGTCTGCTGATGTTACAGGAACCACAGCAATCAACAGAACAAACAATACCAGTTGTTCTGGTCTCCCACTTTGAGAGTGACTGAGTGCAGATGATCCATTCTTCAGCAGTGTAGAATTCTGGCTTCTCCTTTACAAAGGAGAAAAGAAAAGTCGACACAAGCTCTGACCTAATGGATCTAGAGGCTTGCTGCCCATTCTGCCCTTAGGGTCCAGCAGCTCTATTCAACTATTTTTTTGAGTCCTATGTAGTACATAACGTAGCATTCATGTTGAGTTAACCAGTTAATCCATTTTTCCATATACAAACTTAATGACTTTCTTGGTTTCTCAATCCCCCCCCCCCCGGTTTTGTACCTGATGCTTCATTGTGACTCAGATTGTGTTTTTTCATCCCTCCTGAACTTTTTCCCTCAAATTTCAGCTTTTCAGTTCTACCGAACCCAGTAGCTGGCCAAATTCTCCAAAAGCAGCCTCCCCTCATTTGCTTCCTAGGTGGTCTGACAAAAAGTCAGGCTTGCTCAGTGGTAGTTTTATACCAGTTGGAGCTGCAGCCATGCATTCAGAGAATGTAGCATTTATCTCCCCCATGAATCCTGTTAAATGTATCTCTTTTTTTAGAACTGGACTGACAAAAAACGGATTGAAATTCAAAAGAGAGGAATGTGAAGTGTTCCATGCAAGGCAAAAGAATCTAATGCACTTGACTTAGGCTACTTGTTAGCACGCTGTGAAAACAGCTGTTCTACTTCCAGGTGCCAGAAAAGCAGCCAGACCATTCAGAATCTCTCCAGCATGAGAGCTGTTTAAATAACTTCCAAGCCCAGATGTTTTGGCCATTGATCATCAGAGCTGACCCTGGAGTGGTGGTGCATATGTGTGCTCTAACTATGGCCACTTTAGGGTCATAGACATAGGCCCTTTCCGCATTGACTCTAAAAACACATTTAGAGCCAGATTGGGGAGGGATTAAGATGCAGCTTCTGCATAGGGAACCCAATTAGGGAAACTTTTGAGGAAGCTGCGTCCGCATTTCGGTGCACAAGACCGGTTTCTTAAACCGGTGTTGCCGCCGAAATCCGGGGCTGATGTCAGACCTAAAAAATTAGGTCTTACATCCGGCTCTTCCCCTGAAACTGTTTCGAAAGCAGAATGCTTCCACAAACGGCCAGGGAAGAGCCAGATTCCCGGTGCATGCCCTGCTCTCAAGGAGGGAGAGTGCATGCTCTCCCTCTTTGACAGCTGGGTCCTCCCTTCCCCCTGGCTTCCCAGATTGGCTCCATTGGAGTCAGCATGGGGAGGCTGTCAGCTGGCTTTCCCAGGTTCCCCCTCACCCGAGAAGGTGCAATCGGACCTTCTCAGGCAAGGGGGAACCCGTAGCCTAACTCCCCACCCAGCCCAGGGTCACGTGTGTGTGATCCGCTGCTTACCTGATTGGTGCCGGGCCGCTTCTGGCAGCAGGAGGCCTGGCGTGCATGTGCATGCACCATGGCTTCCCATTGGGTGGCTGGCCAATGGGTGGCTGGCCAATGGGAAGCTGCGGAGCATGCACATGCATGCATGCCAGGCCTCCTGCTGCCAGAAGCGGCCCAGCAGCGATCAGGTAAGCAGTGGATCACACGTCTGACCCTGGGGGGGGGGTAGGCTGCATGTTCCCCTCGTCCGAGAAGGTGTGATCGCACCTTCCCGGGTGAGGGGGACCCTGGGGACGCCGGCTGACAGCCTCCCCTTGTTGGCTCGAATGGAGCCAGTCAGGGAGGCCTGGAGGAGGGCCCAGCTGTCAAAGAGGGAGAGCATGCACTCTTCCTCTTTGACAGCTCACCAGTGGGTGAGGTCAGGGGGAGGGCCTTGGGAGGCCGGATTGGGGTGGGTGCTGGCGCATCCGCACAGCACCTACCCCAATCCGTTTCCCTGATCCAGCCTTGCTGCCGCCACCCCACACATGTGCAGATGCACGGGGCTTCCGAGGATCTGGCCCTATTTGGGACAGATCCTCGGAAAAAATGGTTCGCTGAGAAAACAATCTTTATAGATTGGTTTTTTTAGCGGCATGTGCGGAAAGGGCCATAGAGATGATTTTAGTGACAGGATTTTAGTGAAACAGAACTTGGCATTTTAGCCATTTGTAAACTCCATTTTAACCAGGGAAGACAGCTGGGACAGGAGTCTCAACTGGAGCGCCTTCCCTTTGCCCTAAAAGGGTTGTATATGACATTTTCCTGGCTTTACTTTCACCATGTGAGAACAATATGGATAGACTCTCCACTAAGGGTGTGCACTAATGCAGTTTTTGGGATTAGATTTGGCTGAATTGAATATCCGAAGATCTGAATCAATTCGAATGTATTCACATTTGATTCTAATCTAATACATTTGTATCTATTCATATAAATATTCTATTTGTATTTGAAGATACGAATGTCAACAACATTTGTATGTGTCCTTATGCATCCATACGCATTCGTGTGCATACCGTTTTTATCCTGTATGCGTCCCATTTTTGTCCCATTTGTACAGGTACGTTTGTAATGCATACATATTCGTACACACATGAACGTTCGAATAATTTGTATGAATGATTCAAAAAGATTCAAAAATCCATTTGAATATTAAATTTGAATGTATAGACATTTGATTCAATTTTAAATGTCCAAATTCAAATGAATTTGATCAAATTTTGAATGTGCACATCCCTACTCTTCACTTGCATGGCTGCCTCTGTGGGGATGCATCTAGCAGTCACGCCATCAAACTTGCTTGGAAAAATATTATGAGGTGCTTTCTAAGATGCTTTCTTCAGACCAGGTAGCTAATGTCAACCTCCTACCTCTAATCTACTGAGGAAGGTAACCAACAGGTGATAACCAAAAGAACAATTTCACAGCTGCAAACACAGGGCACTAGCCCTATTATTCAAATATATCTCTTTATTACTAAATCTTTGGCTTATGTTGCCCAAACTTGAGTTTTATATTTAATTGAGTGTACAAACTACTATTTTTTTTACTACTTTTGTTATATAAGACAAAATTTGTATGAAGCAAGATTAGAAAATTCTGAAATATAAATTATATGGAGTAATTTGATATTCTGTGAAAATACTTGATTGGATACGAGTTAACTCAGAAAAAATTGACTAAATTTGTTAAGGAAGAAAACTGAGGCTTGTTGGAATATGTCATGAGTAATAAAGATCCAAAGCTGGCTGAAGTTATGAATGGTGTTTTTTTTTTAATTTTATGAAAAATGCAGTTGAAAATCAGAAACAAGAAGAAGAAATATAACTGTCATAATATAATAACTGGTATATAATAAGCCCCTCCTTGTCAATACTGACTAAGTTTGAAGAAAAAAGTAAAAATGGCTTAAAATCAGCACAATAGCTGGAAAGAGAAGAAACAATCTCAGCTCAAGAATAAGGTCGTGTCCCCATGCACTATAAAGTCCGAATCGAATCCGAATTTGGCAAGGCAAGTCCCCACCAAATTGCCCAAATCCGCATTAAATTTAGTCCTCTAGAAAACTGTTCTTGCTATGGTTTGGGAGCGAAGTCCACATTATTTTGGGGACAGAGTCTATGCTGGGCTATTTGGGGAGGAGAAAGACTCTGGCGTCATTAGATGGTGGGGTTTCACTTCCTGTGTTCACTGGTCCCGTCCTGTGCATTGGGGATGGCAACTGCTGGCCATTTTTAAACAGTGATCAAACAAACAAGCCTCTTCTCTCCATGATCCGATCCAATGTCTAAAAGAACAGATCGCCCCAGTTAGACAGGTAAAGATGCAGCCTTCTCCCATATCGACCTGCCCGCATCTTAAGATCTGGTGGGGAGGCCCCCCTGGTTATCCCACCACCATCAGCAGCTAGGCGGGTGGGCACCTGGGAGAGGGCCTTCTCAGTAGTGGTCCCCAGGCTGTGGAATGGTCTCCTCCTGGAGGTGCGTCAGGCACCTTCTCTGTTTATGTTCAGGAAGGCGGCGAAGACGTACTTCTTCACCCAGACCTTTGGTTAAATGCTCCCTCCGCTTTCTCCACTGCAGACTGTTTTTGTATTTTTTTAAATTATTATTATGTTGGACTTTTAAACTTTGTACTGGTTTTAGTATTTATACAGCTTTGATTGTTTCAAATGTTGTGAGCCGCCCAGAGACCCTTGGGTATGGGGCAGGATATAAATAAATATAAATGAATGAATAAATAAATGAAGGGCAATCTGGCCCTTGTTGTCCCACGAGCCTCTTCCTGCAACCCTTATTCCACCCCCACTCCCCAATCGCCGGCAAGCAGCTTCTGAAGTTTGCCAGCTAAAAAGCTAACCAAAGCTGCTACAATGTTTAGAGACAGTTTAGCGGAGGAGCGCTTCTCTGCTAAACTGCCTCTAAACGTTGTAGCGACTTTGCTTAGCTTTTTAGCTAGCAAACTTCAGAAGCTGCTTGCCGGCGATTGGGGAGTGGGGGTGGAATAAGGGTTGCAGGAAGAGGCTCGTGGGACAACAAGGGCCTGATGACCCCCCTCATTGCTGCATCTTTACCTGTCAATCTGGGGCAATTAGTTCTTTTACATTTGCCTGGTGATCAGATCGCAGAGAGGGGGCGGAGAGAAAATGATTCTGTTTCCCCAAGCAGGGGGTTAGTGCAGTTTGCATGGGGACAGGCATATTTGACTTGAGCCCGTACTTTCGTCAATCACATGGGGATGGGTCAATTCGGGCTTGGCTCCGTATTCGGAGTAAATTTTATCTAATTCAGACTAAATGGAGTGCATGGGGGATGCGGCCTAAGTCTTTCAGATTGGAGCCATAAAAGTCAAGATGGAAAAAATTGCCAACAATTACAAATGTTGGTTATGGAAGGACAAGGATCTTACTCTTGATCATTTAATCAGTGGACATAGCAAAATTGCCCATCAACAGCATCATGATCAGACTTCAAAGAATATCTACTGGAACCTTGGCAAGAAATATAGTTTTGTTGCACCCCAGAAATACTGGGAACACAGTGACATAGAAAAGATCCTAGAAAATGAGAAGGGTAAAACCTTATGAGATTTTCAAATACAAACTGACAGGCACCTTGAACACTCCTGACATCAACCTTATTGAAAAGAAGACACATATCCTAAGATTCAGTGCCAGATTAATTTCTTGTTAGATTACTTTTAGAGGACAAAGTTTTAAAATTGCAGCTTAAGTGGATAATAGATGACATGCTCCCATAGTACAAAATTTATATTTTTTAGGCTTCTTTCAGTTTTGTATATATGTTTATAGATATTTGAACTAAGAGAGAAGGGCCATTTTTGCAGTAGACTATGAATACCCTGGTATGGAACAGTCACGCCATCCCATCCTGGGATAGTTTGCCAGTGGGATGGGATAAGGCTGTTTGCATTCCAGATAGTCTGTCCCACCTCAGGCTTAGCTTTCAAAGGCAAAAACAGAAAGTTCCCCGCTTTTGAACCTTTGAACTGGGGCCATTTTGGTAATATGCTGACTTCTATGGATGTGCATGATTTTTTTTTTTTTTTGGCATTCAATTTTAAATGAATCAAATGTTCAAAAATCCATATTCGTATGAATAGAAGGCATAGAATGTGGTAAAATTCTATTCAATATGAATCTATTGGTATGTATTCATATGAACATTCGATACGTATCTGATACAAATGAATATGAATCATAGAATCATAGAATGGTAGAGTTGGAGGGGACCTCCT
>MTQE01001141.1:28621528-28636415 GCA_014337955.1 Aspidoscelis marmoratus | reverse complement strand
TTTTACTGATTTCATTATATTCCTCCTTAGATATGTATCCCTCCTTCCATGCATCCGATACGAATCTGATAAGAATTAATACATATCAGATATGAATAGATACATATCTAATACAAATAGATACATGTCTGATACAAATAGATATGTATCAGATAAGAAAAAATACTTATCTGAGATGAATAGATAAGTATCTGATACAAATAAATACATATCTGATACATTTCTGCAGTCTAACGAATGTCCAAACTATTTGCATGAATGTCCGGAAACACTCATATTCGATTGAATGTTAGCATATAAATATTGTAACATTCTATTCGAGTCAGAATTTGACCAAATTCGGCCTAATTTCAAATGTTATGAATATTCATGCACATCCCTACTGACTTCCAATGGTGCTTTGTGGTGTGCCACTAACCCTCCCTGTTCCATTGTATTCCAGGCAATGAGCTCTGCCTTTTACACACCCTTCGTGATCCATGACACCAACACTGGTTCAGTTCTGAGCCTCTTTAAATAGGTCCATGACCGGGCAGGGATGTAATGGTATTTTGGTGTCCTGTTGTGTGGATGAAACATGCTAAGAGGAGTAGGGCATTAACTGATCGACACAAGTGTTCAGACAGCAGGGGCCTAGACACCATAATACGTTCCATTCTACTTCCAAGTGCATAAAGGGCATAAAGCTGTGATATTAAATTCAATAATAACAATTCAGAATTTGAATAAAAATAGATACACATGATAGGTTTGTCTCAGAGAAGCGCACAAGCCTAAATATGACCTGAGCCCCAGAATTATGGAGGTGGTCAAACTGGTTTTGTGTTACAGCTTCCATAAATGTGCAACAAAGAGTGTCTTTTATGACTGCTATTTTGTGGTGGGCATTTACAGAGTCCACAAAGGCCTGCATGTAGCTATAAAAAAACCACAAGTGGCTGTAAAAGACTCCTACAATCTATACTGAGGTATAACTGAGCAAGGTCCCAAGTCCAAGCACTTGCCGTTAGCCCTGAACCAACCAGACACCTCTCAAGTCTGTTATCGCTTCTACTATTTACTGTCTGAAAAGAGATCACATTTGGTTCATCTAATTGTCCAGAAAAAAATTCTCTAGAAGTTTTCAAAGATAATAGGAAGAACTTTAGAAAGCTCTATCAGTGCCCTATGATGCAGTTCATCTGGCCCTGCATCAATACACATTTTAAAAAGCAGCTCAGAGTTTGTAGATGTGCAGATGGAATTGTTTGCATTGCACTTCTAATTCACTTTCAAAGTCCATTTCCTGTTCTTCAATTTGGATTAGAGGCACCAGTGTACACCTCTAACCTGTTTTCAAGCAAGTTTTTTTTTTAAACTTAGGTTGCCCCCAGATGGGGGCTGAATAACTTGCTAGGAAGTTATTGATCCCTTGCCATTATCCCTCACTTGCTAGTGCCAGCTGTGGCACTGTCTTTGGCCTTTGTAAGTCAGACATCCATCGTGGGCATCTAGAATACCTAGATGGGCTTGCAACCACACCTGCACATGAATGGAACAATCATGCCAGTTCCATACAGAATATAAGTCAGCAGGCTAAAAAGGCACTATTGATAGAAAACCTGTGACCAATGATGAGTTTTCCAGCAGTAGCTTTAGTTCATTTTCAGGAGGAAACAGTGGGGTTATGGTGGGGTTGCCTCAGATACATGAGACAAACCCACTAGAGCAGTTCCTTCATGGTGCTATCCCCACCCCCACCCCCATCTGAATGAGGCCTTAAAATCATTCAGGGCATAAACATCTACCTGTTTACCAATTTCCAACTCCAGCTCCAACCCTGTAACCCGTTTCTCACAGTTCCTGGAATAAACTCCTGTTCTCTTTTTGGAGAAGACAGAGACAGAATGCAGGTTGAATAGTTATATATTATTTTGTCAGCCACAAGCATTCTGCCGTATTCACAAAACATTTGTAAGGGCACTCTTTTTTCTTTTTTTTCTTTTTGGTCATTCTGTTTCAAACAATTGGAAAAAAAAGCTTTTTTGTTGTTATTCATAGCATCCCTCACAAATAGCGGCACATTGGGAGCGATGGCCTTCCTGACCCCTTCTATACTATTCTAAGCAAACTCTCTGTACAGTTACTCGGTAACTTCTCCCTCCTTCTACTTCCACATTTGTCCTATTTGGTTTTTTGATCACTACTAAGCTTTTTGTTCTGTCACATTCACTAGTTCTGTTTCTGTCTTTCCCCCTCTCCATTGGAAATGTTCACGTTGATGCTTTAAGGGCCTCCTTCTTAAAGAATTTCTAACCCCTCTTAAACTCTTTTTCTTGTTTGATTTTCCTGTTCTGAAATCTTACATCTCTTTGTTCAGTTTTGCTGAAAATCAGCTTTCCAGTAGCCCAAGATACGCATTAGATTATGGGCTAGTTTTCACTGGTCAAAAAAGTCAGGGTTTTAACCTGGATTTTTTAAACCAGCACTGAGGGCTCCTTCTCACTGTCCCAACTGTCACGTTTGAATTCGGGCTGGGAGGGAAGAAATGCCCTCCCCTCTCTCTTCCCCTCAGCAGGACCTCCACCCCATGCAGCCAGCGATTGGACACCCTGGTTTCATGGGGTGGGCATCCCAAACACTGCCCTCAACATGAACCTGCTTCTGGACATTATGGAGCATGGCGAAGCATGAAGCTATACTGACAGATCAGAACTGTGAAACAGGAGTGCTTGTTTAGCCATGCTCCATGATCTCCAGGAGCAGGTTGTAGCTGCTGTGGCACGCAAATCAGCCACTCCTTGTGTGGAGGAGGGGGAGGAGGAGAAAGGCAGTGCCGATGTCACACTCCATGGTGGGAGATGATGGCAGGAGGAATGGAGAGGAAGGCAAGGGAAAGGCAAGAGACCCAACAGGAGGAATGGGGGGAAAGGCCAACTGTGAGTGGCGGTGGAGGAGATTGGCATGGTGGTGGAAGGCAGCAGTGTGGCAAGTGATATCTGTCATCTTTATTCACTCAAGCACAATCAAATTAACGACAGCATCTGATCTCTTGCCAGCCCTTCCCCCCTCCCCCCTTTCAGGTGGGGAATGCCCCCAAAGCACTGCTGTGTTCCCACTGATAAATATTTGGATTATTCCAGGATTCAGCAGTGAGTTCTGTTATAATCCAAACAAGGATTCCCTGGATTCTGGGATGTTTAGTTTGCAGAAATGGGGAATCCCTTCAAAAGTGTCAAGATGCCGGGGTCTTGAGCCAAATTCAAGCCGGACTAAAATACCAGTCGAAATGCACCCCATGGTTCAGTTCAGCTTTGTTTGAAATCAAGAACTCCAGCAATACCTAGTCACTTTCCTTCTGCATTCCTTCTGCTTTCACCTCATGGACTCAGGGCCGCTCTGTGCTTACTAGTAATTAGGAGCAGTGCCAGGCTGTGGCTTTGTTGTGGGGCAAAGTTTCCGGGCCAGGAGAGGACTGGTTTGTGAAAAAATGTGCTTCACACAAGTGGCCCTTGCATCAGTGTACTGAGGAATAGCATGGACCTCTGTGGGCAGCACTCACCCAGAATGTGCCTGCAAACACCAGGACTGAATTCACACTTCAACTCATAGTATGCAATTAGTCAACCTCTGGGCAGATGCATCTGCACTGTCAGGAGGCATTTACAGCCTAGAAACAGCCCCTGCCTGCCCAGAGGTTGACTAATTGAATGCTAGCTGTGGAGTACAAAATTGTGCTCCACAAGCATGCTAACCTTTCCCAGCTGGTGAGCATTCACAGTTCTGCTGGCTGGGAAGATCATCAGAGCTGCTGCACAAGCATGCTGGCAGTTCTGATGACCCCCTGACATGACTGTGACTGCGTGGAGCATCAGCATCACCACAGCAATGGCGCTGACACAATTGCAGTCACAGAGGGCACCGCACTCAAGATGGCAGTGCCCAGAAAAGGATCAGCCCTGTAATCGCACAGAGGCAAGTGTTCAATCATGCAGGGGGTAGGCTAACGTTGACTAGTGATTACAAATGAGAGTGCTAGGCAACATTCATTGATTGCACAGCTTTCCTGTCCATGGGATGGGAAGGGAAGTGCAAAAATGCCCCCAGTCAGTAAGCCAAAGGCCACCACTTAATGGAAGCTGTCCTAGTCAGCTTCAGACCATCTTCTGACCACAAATTAGTATGAATCAGAGAGGGACCACCCACTCCTACCGAACTAGTATACTGAGCTGGTATACTGTAGGATGTAGACTAATGGTGATTCAGATCAAGACACCTTAATTTGGATTATGCTCCATGCTCTGGGTGACCAGAAGAGGCACTGAAGCTGACTAGCAGAGGTCCTAATACATAATGCACGTAAGTATGAAAAGGCCCTAAGAAATGTTGTGCTTGATGCATTCTTCTTATGGTTACATTTGTGATCCAAAGTAGGGATGTGTATGAATGTATTTTTGACATTCGAATCTGAGTAGATTTGAATGTCATAAAATCCAATTTGATTTGGATATTTAAGATTCAAATGTCTTAAAATCCTATTCAAATCCGTAACATTCAAATCCACACGGTCAAATGTTAGATTCGTATTTAAAGATACAAATGTTGACAACATTCGTATCTGCATGCATGCTGGAAAAATCCATATGCATCCCGTATTATCCCGTACACATCCCATTTTAATCCTGTATTTTAAACACAAGGTACGGATAATTTTGGGGCAGATTCATATACGACAGATACAGATCTACACATTTGAATCACTTGAAAATCCGTATTGGATTTTTGAAAACCTGTACTCCAGTTCGAATGTCAAATTTGGATTTTCAAAAATCCAATTCAAGTTCAAATGCTGAAATTCATCAGATTTGAATCAAATATTTGAGTTGTTGAATATTTGTGCACATCCCTAATCCAAAGGTTCTTTCCTCATGGTGCAGCCTACTGCTCCTAGACAATTCTGACAATAATAGACTGGGCTGCCACTAGGGTGCTCTATAGAATCTTGCTTTGCAGATGATGTCTTCTGGCCCAGTTTTGAAGACCACTAGGAAGGAAAGTTTCTGGTCTTTGAAGTTGCCAGCCATGACTTGGTCAGCTAGGAGCCCCGAATTGGTGCAATTCTGGCAGAATGTCCAGGCACCTTTCAGAGTGGCACTGGGCCTGTTGAGTCACAGAATTTTTATCCTATCAGAATGCAGGGGGTCTTGTGACAGTGGAAAGGGGTGGAGATCTAAAAAAAAGTCTTGTAAAGGAGCTTTAGGATAAGAACAGGAAAATATGAACATAGTGACCCAAATTTAGGATGATCTGGGGAAGGATTATCAAGTTTTGGGTGTGATTGGAGTTGGTGTGTTTTCAATATGTACTATTTCAGCAAGGTGTGCCATGCCCACTGTATTCTGCAGCAGCTAAAGATTCCAACCTACCTTGAAAGGTGTGTTGAGGTGTTTAGTACCACAAACGATCGCAGAAATGCAAAAACAATTATCTTTTTCCTTAAGGCCTGTTGCTTTTAAATAATTACTTCTTCTGAGGTCAAGAATAGTAGCCATTTGATCATACGGTCTTGTTCCACCCGCCTTTCCCATTTCAGTATTTAGCCTTCAGCTAGTCTTGGTGCAGAAGAGTGGTTATTCCCCCTGTAACTGTAGGGATTAATTAATCTATGCACAGTGCTTTGGAACTGTTTATTGAAGGCAAGGATATAAAAGTAAAGCCGTGTGTCTTATGCACCAGTTTAAGACAAGGCACCCACTATTAATTAGAAAGTTCCAACCCATGGCCATAGTCCTTTATGAATAAATATGTGCTTCATATTCACTGCTCAGAATGGATCGAGACCCCATCCGTCCAGTCCATCATTAACTCCCAATGCACTCATCCTCCTCTGATGTATTCACAGTGTCAAGGGCATGAAGGTAACTTTATCTCTTTGGTGCACACATATAAAAACTCAATGGTGGGTGGCATTATGAGTTTTATTGCCTAGCGTGTAATGACTGCCTCTCTTTTGCATGAACAGATTCAGTGGGTGACAGGTATGTAATTCATAGCTTTGTAAAAAGCTTTGAGAGTAAGTGCAAGGAATGTACTATATAAATGTCAATATAATGCACCTTTTAAAAGGCTATGGTTTGAATCACAGAGGGGCAAGTTTGTGGACTGGGAGAGTTTGGGGGGAGGAGAGGGAAGAAACATAAATAGGAAAAGAACAGCAGGGTTTTTTTGGGTAATGATGACTGGGGATTTGCGCTGCAGTTCCATAATGCATTTGCTCTGACCGGGCACTTTGGTAGTCCTCATTACTGGAATACTGTATCTGAGTGACTCACAAACATCAGGAAATGTATATCTGCACAAAACAGTGGGGAAGTCTATTACCTTGATTTTATAGATGAGACTCTGGGGCAGAGAGAGATTAAATGAGCTCTCTGTTGTGTTCACAGACAGCAGGCAACAGAGCTATGGGGTGAGCTACAAGCTCCTGGCTTTGGGCCCAGAACCTCAATCAGAGCAAATTGCATTTATATGTTTTAGTCCCCCTGCAGAGAGGATTAAGGGTCATGAGATTCAGCCTGCAAGGAGCAATGAATGGGGCTTCTTCTTCTTTTTTCTTTTTAACTGCACATGGTAACATCTGCAGTCATTTTGCAATAGAATTGCTGTAGAACTGTGGGGCAACTCAGATATCCAGACCCTTGCCCCCATGTCCTAATAAATAATTGTTCGCTTCCCACTAGACACCAGAGCATTTTCTGCACATTGAACATTGGTAGGCACTGTAGATCTGAGCAATCCAGATCAAGGCCGGGGGAGAGGGGCAAGGGGTATATGCAAGGGACTATCAGCAATGCTGTGGCCCATGCTAGGCCTCAGAAGTTTCCAGCAAGTGCTGTTTTCAACAGGCACCAAGAAACAAACCATTTTAAGGAGTCCAGTGAAATGGTGTGCCAGGCTCCAATGACAGCTAACCCAGGCAACGTGTGGTGAACAACTGGCCTTCACTACCTCTGGGAATCCCTCCCTCCCCCAGATGTATGGCTAATAGAATGGATGCATAGGTACCCTCTCTGGGGTGGAGAAACAGGCAGGATGCCTCTAAAGGCCATTTGCAGGGATTCTAGAGCAGGCAAAAGTTTTGCCTTTGTCTTCTCCTTGAGGAGCAATTGGTGGGCAACTGTGTGAGACAGGATGGTGGACTAGATGGGCTGTGGCCTTATCCAGCAGGGCTCCTCTTATGTTCTTTCGGTCTCCCTCCGCCTCGTAAATAGACCATTTCCCAGGAGGCCATGGTCTCTCAGAGATCAGTATGTCACACCGGTGCAGCATTCCCCCCAGAAGCTCTGCACAGAAGCTGCTCATGAGGCAATTTTCTATGGCTTATAAAGTTATCTAAAGTTTCAAATAACTGGAATGATAAAGAAAGCCAAAATAACTCCATGTTACTATGTTGACTTACTGTACTGTAGATGAATTGTGGCAAACTATTTTTTCTAAAAAAACTATCACTTGTTTTAATCTATTAAGGTATCTAACATGAGGCCTGACTGTTAATGTGGCATCCAAAAATACAAACAAAACTTCCTTTAAAAAGATAGACCTGCAGAAACAAAAGCAACAGTCTAGTGAAGCATTAACAAATGAGAAATTTATTGTGACAATAGTCAGTTCACTAGCAGCATGAAACATAATCCTGAATCGACTGACATATTGCAAGAAGCCCAGACAAAGGGGCCATGAGAGAGTATGGACATGGTTGGGCAGACTATGGATGCAATCAATGGAGGCCATTTCTTTTGGGGAGCAAATAAATAAAGGAGCTGTGGGGCACTGATGCAACTTGGGAGGCAGTGGATACAATCACCAGAAGCCAGGAATGTAACAAGGATGGAGGGATCAACTGGGTGAACTGTTCAGTTAGAATCCATTGGTTCAGTAACAAACAAAAACTTAGAATTTGGATCCTTCAACCCCCCTGATTCCTGCTGAACTAATTCTAAGTAGAACTAGTTTGTCATATCCCTACAGATGTGTTGCTTTTGTTTGTTGTTGGACGGCACGTGAATGCAGCCTAAGTTTTGTCCATTTTTGGTAAGTGACTCTTGCTCAATTGTTTTGAATTCACTCCAGATCTTGGATTACCTTCTGACATGATTTTAGTTTGCTCTGGACTGACCTTTCTGCATCAGTTCCAGTTGGACAGCCAGAGGCTACTCCTACAAGGAGCACATTGAGGTGCTTTTGTCTTAGAAGCAGCCCCACATGAGCTGGAGTGTGCCTCAGGCTTATACCTGTAGATCAGGGTTGTGCATGAATGCAATGTATCTGAACAACAAAAAACTTAATGTCTGGACATTCAATTTGATACAAATACATTTGTATGTATTTGTATGTCTAATTCAGACATTCGTATCTGTACAGGTACATACAGATTTCATACATTCCCGTATGAACTCATACACATTCCATATGCATATGTATGCATCCCATTTTCATCATTGTACAGATAACTCAAGGTATTCATATTCATTCAAATTCAGAAATCCAAATGCCCAAACATTCAATTCATATATGAATGTCTGAATTCGCACAAATTTGTATGAATAATGAATATTTCAAATATTTTTGTACATCCCTACTGTAGAGTACTAAAAAGCACCTTACAACAATACTAGCTGCTGACTTGTATACCCTGGCATGACTCCATTTGCACCTCTTCCTTGCCAACAGAGCCAGGGCCAGGGCGGCACTGGGTTAGTTCTGGATGCATTGGGCATCACATGGGAAATGACTTCCTCAAACCAGCATCCAAGGAGATAGCCTTTGTCTTAATGTGATAAACCAAGTGAGCCATCTATCATGGCTACCAATAAAGATCCTATTTATCTGCCCACCTTGTCATTTTTCATTCAAAAGAGGTTTGTCAGAGGTTTCATAGTCTGTGGCTGGCTTGCTCCATCCATTCCTAAACTGTTCATTGTCTTATTTAGGGAAGCTGTCTTAGACCAATTCTCTGCTCCATCTATATCCTTTTGTGGCCAGGGTCTGGGCACCACTCTGAAAATCAGCTATATTTCCTAAGTCTGTGTCATCTAGTACGTATGGGTTAAAGCAGATCTCAGCATGTAGTGATGTCTTGTGGACATTTTAGATAAAGGTTAGAGAGTAATTAGTCTGTCCATTTAGACCATATTTAGACTTTTAAACTTTTCTGTTTTATATATAGGGTTTGAAGCAAGGGGATATATAATAATACGGCAGGGAGCTCTTGAAATTGAAAGTCCTTTCAAACACGATATTTTAATTTTTTTCAAAAAGTCTTTAACATGATTCTATTGGAGATTTTTAAGTCCATTTGAAGGTTTCATAGGCCTGTTAAATGGGACGTATATGTTTAAATAAATGAATGGGATCACAGAAGGATTAGAATTCATGATGTAGAACTTTAACTTCTTGGTTATCTTTTACCCCATTCTGTTATATCCTAGGGCATATTTAGTGTAAAAGAAAGCTTTCTGCAAATAAAATATGCCCAGATTTTGTGGAATTATGTAGAGCCAAGTGCTATAGGTTGCAGTGCAAGCCAGATGAAGCAGCAGATATCAAAGCAGTGGTTCTGCATAGCCTTTTTTAAAACTATAGTTAATATATTAATCAACGTATATCCTATCTTATGCTTCCACCTTAGGGCAGTTAATGAAGAGATAATTAAATTACACTAAAATACACTTAAAAATAAAGGAAAAGGAAAAAATTACTGGCAAAAGTTGTCCTGAGCAAATACATTTTCATCAAGCTGAAAGTCCTTTCAACACGATCTTTTAAATTTTTTCATTTAGTCATTTTTTCACACTATTTAGTGTGGTGGTTCCCCAGTATCCCTGCAAGGTAGGACACTATACACTGTGTGGAAGCCTTAACCATGTTGACCTGACTTATGGGGAATGTCCTAACTGTGTAGGAAAGACCTGTGTGTGTGCTTGCAGCGTTTGCACACAAACAGCACACAGGAGCATTTGCAGAATTACGTTTGGTAATTCGTTTTCCCCATTCAGGATTTTCTCCAGTGGAAAAATGAAATGCTGGAAACATCTTCAAACAGTGCTAAAATGGTACAAAGAAATGTCCATTAGATTCACTGAGAGCTCCTGTAATACAAATATTTATAACACTCAAACACAAGAAGGTGATTTGCAGTGCTGGCTGTGATCATGATGTGCCAAAACCTGGGCCAGATGACTGTAATTAAGTCTTGAGGAGTCATGTTCTGCTTTTTATAAACAACTCAGCATGTGATAAGACAGCCATTGCGTATCTGTGATGTGGAAACAACAGAGTAAGATAGAGTGGAATTAGTTTCTCTAGGCAGGATGGGTTAACGTTTCAGACATTTTCAGGCATATGGAGACATAAGCTATAAGTAATTTGATGCTTAGGAACTAAGGAAACAAAGGGAGGCATGTAATATGAATGATCCACACTCTGGAACAAGATACAAGAGGCCACACCCCCAGTAAAGTAGTCTGTCTGCATTGGACTATGCTGCAGAGTAGGATATGGCACCAAAATGGCACTGTATCCTGCCCTGCTTGTAAACCTTTTAAAACGAGTCCACAAGCAGACCACTGTGACCTAGAGTTTCATATCATTGCTCTTGGGTCAAGGCATATATATCAACCAATCACTGATTTGCTTTCTTGCTTCAGGAAGTAGGGTAGTATCCTTGTCTGTGTGCTATTTTCCTCTCTCTGTATGTTTCTGGTCTTTCTGCCAGCCAAATCTGATAATCAAAAACTAAATAACAAAGCAAGGAAATAATGAAACAGGCCAGGTACCCTCACCCTCAGTGAGCCAGGGGCTCTCCATATATCAGATGCCTGCATTGGCCAACCCTGACTTCAGTGATTGAAGTCCTGGCCCAGTCTTTTCAATTCCAGCTATGGCTTTTTCAGTAGCACATCTAGCTCCAATTCTGTTCCCTTTGTATTTGTTCTAGTGTTTTAACTTCATATTAGCCAGTGGTTGCCATCTCCGACTTGGTGCTCACAAAGGAAGGATCTGGCCTGAGGGGATCCAATGACCTCCTAGAGCCCTCAAGGTTGTACTTTAAGTATGCTCAGGTGTGCAAACTGCAGACTAATTTTAATACTGGGTGGTTCATATATAGATTGATTTACATTGATATGTTACTATTTTGTAATTCTGTACTTTGTAATTTTGAAATTTTAATTCTGCACTGCTCCTTCATCGAAGGGGCGTTATAAATACATGTTTTTATTATTATTATTATTATTATTATTATTATTATTATTATTATTATTATTATTATTATTATTATTATTATTATTATTATTATTATTATTATTATTAGATGCTGACATGTTAAAAATTGAGATATAGGGAAATCCACAGAGAGTGGTAATCCTGCTATGGGAAAACCTGAAGGATGTAAGGAAGCCACAGTCCCACGCCATCTCACTTTAGGACGGTGATGGCCAACCTATGACACGTGTGTCACAGGTGACACACCAAGCCCTTTTGGGTGACACACATGGTCACCCTGCCACCTGGACGTGTAGTGCTTGCTTGTTCTTGAAGTGTATGAAATACCAACTTTCAATTGAAGATTTAGCAACAAAAGTCACTAATGTAAAGAATTATTTGTTTTTGCTTTTAATAAAATACACATATAAAAATATAACTTTTTTACTAGAGCTACAAATATCACAAAGTTATGGATATTTCTAGAAGTGACACAGCACCCGAGTTAAGCGAGGTTTTCTTGCAAATTTTGACACACCGAGCTGCTTTAGGAAGTCAGAAAAGTAGCCTCAGAGCCACTTTTCACACAGAGCAGGAAATATCATTCTGATTGGCTACATCTTTCACCATCCTCCCACCCCTTCATTGTTGTGTTGATTTACATATGATGCTCTGTTCCCAGCGATCTGCCTGCCTCTAGTTGTGAAGATGCAGAGGAGAGGATCACTAACTGCCTCTGGGCCAGACCAAGTGCTCCTGCCATGACTGACAGGCAGTAGTTTTTGACAGTATTTTTTTAAATAACATAGTCAACCTATCCAATTGCTGTAATTTGCACAATATTTCATGATAGTTGTTTATCAGGGTTATGAGAAAATTATGTGTAAATTCATGAAGGCTAGATCTACATAAAGACATTTTGCCCATGCTAAGAGTCAATATATTATTGAATGTTAAAGACAAATATTGCCACCTTGGCCCTCTTATAACTGTGCTATTTGCTACATCCAAATGCCAAGAAAATGATCCGCTGCTTTGACATGAAGCACAATTCGTATGAATGCAAGTTGTCAAAAGCAGGGCCTCTCTTCAAAGGGAACACCCCATTATTATAGCTTTTCATTTCTAATGCCACATCACACTGCCAGCTCCATGAACAGAACACAGTATTTATTCAGGGCACACAGCATTTATTCAGCATAACAACATTAGCTGAGCTTGCTTAGTCAAATACACATTTTCCATGCCACCATGTTTTTACAAAAAAGATGGCATAGAGTGAAGTTTCTTCATCTTGCTAACAAAATAGATTTTCAACAAAAGAAGTGATGCTGCCCAGATCTGTTCTTACAACAGAGGTTATTCACATCTGTTAGGCCTTCCAATCTCTCCTTTGGACTATTACCTTGCCATGACCATAGGGTCTGGTAGTTTCAATGCTACATTGAGTTTTGTGAGACAACTGATTGGAATAAGGAATTCCCTGTAATGATCCCCATCCCCCATTATGGAGCAGAATTCCAAGTGAGACGCATCGGGTACCTTTGGTTGATTAATTTTGCTGAAAAATTACTTCTCCTCACAAAGACCTTTGGGGAATGAGGGGACCCTGTAATTTTCAATGTTTCTGAAGTTGCCTTTGTATTAAAAGATTTTTATTTTTAACATCTCTCCTTATTTTTACTTGTTTACCAATGCTATCATTCTCCACTGTAAGAATATCCTTTTTTTCTCTCTAACACCTTTTTTTCTCTTATTTTGGGTGACTTTAACTTTCATATTGGTACTCCCAAAGTTCACGCCACTTCACACTTCTTATCTTTGCTTTCTTCTTTTGGGCTGACTCTCACCTCTACCTCCCCCACCTCTTGGTCACTGTCTCAATCTAGTGCTGTTCAAAAACTGTTCTGTCTTTTCTTTCTCTTCTTCTGAACTTCCCTTATCTGATCACAATCTTGTTCTTTTTCACTTACTCTTTGCCCTTTCTCTTCCTTCTCATATCTACCATTCTTTCCGTCCACTTCATGCCATTGATCCTGACTTTCTCAGAGATTTTCCTCTCCTCTTTCCCCTTTTCTTCCTCCTTACCCTCCTCTTTTCTTGATTCCACACTCTCATCTTTTAATTCCGCTCTCATAACTACTCTTGGCACCTTTGTTCCCATTATTACCTTGCCTCTTCGCTGTAAACCTCCTCAGCCCTGACTTACTCCTACTACTCGCTTTCTTCACTCCTGCACTTGTGCAGCTGAGCGCCTTTGGAGGAAGATCCATACATGGTTTGACTATCTACACGTTAAATTTGTTTTCTCTTTTTCCTCTGCTTTTTGTTATTGCTAAACAGAATTATTTTTCCTCATTAATTCAGCACAATGCCCATCGCCCTCAAATTCTTATCTCAACTTTTTCTTCCCTCTTAACTCCCTCTCCTTCTCTTACATCTCTCTTTTCTCCTGTCAACTTTGCTTCATTCTTCCATAACAAGATCTCTACACTTCAATCAGATTTTCCTCCTTCGGTGTTACGTCTCTCTCAAACCTCCCATCAGCCTACTCCTTCTCTATTTTCCCATTTCCCCCCAGCTTCATATTCTGAACTCTCCCATCTCATTTCTTCCTCCAATCCCTCATCCTGTCCCCTTGATCCCATTCCCTCTCACTTCTTACTTCTGCTTCTCCCCTCCATTCTTCCCCATCTCCTGCACATTGTTAATCTTTCTCTCTCTTCTGGCTTCTTTCCTTCTGACTTCAAGCATGCTTTAGTCATCCCGCTTCTCAAAAGACCTTCTCTTGACCCGCTCTCTCTATCTATCTATCGTCCAATTTCACTGCTACCTTTTTTCTCCAAAGTACTTGAGCGTGTGGTTTATTCCTGCTGTCTTGACTTTCTTACTCTTTCTTCCACATTTGACCCATTTCAGTCTGGTTTTCATCCTCTTCAGTCTACTGAAACTTCTTTGACCAAAATCACTAATGACCTTCTTTTGGCTAAGTCCAAAGGCCTCTTCTGCATTCTCATTCTCCTTGACCTCTCTGCTGCTTTTGACATTGTTGATCACACCTTACTATTAGATTCTCTTTGTGGCTTTGGCTTTCAGGACTTCGTACTGTCCTGGTTTTCCTCTCTTTCTGTCAGTGGTCAGTTCTCTTCATTTCCTCTTGTCACTGGTGTTCCTCAGGGTTCTGTTCTTGGTCCTTTGCTTTTCTCTCTTTACACTTCTCTTGGATTTTAATACCATCTCTATGCTGACGGCACACAGATCTATCTCTCCGTTCCTGATTTCTCCTCTGGTGTAGCCAATCGTTTTTCTTCTTGCCTCGAAGATGTCTCTAATTGGATGTGTGATCATCGTCATAAACTGAACATGTCCAAAACTCTACTTTAATCTTTCCTCCATCCTTTGCCTCCTTCTCTCCTTCACTCTCAGACTTATCCATCAAACTCAACAATCTTCCTATCTTTCCCATTTCCCAAGTGCGTAATCTTGGGTTTCTGTCTGATTCTTCTTTATCCTTCTGGACACAGATCAACTCATTAGCAAAGTCCTACTGTTTCTTCCCATACAGTATCCCAAGATTCGGCCTTTTCTCTCTTCTTTTTCTGCCAAGACTCTCATTCATGCCTCAGTTATCTCCAGGCTTGACTAC
>MTQE01001141.1:28601784-28621232 GCA_014337955.1 Aspidoscelis marmoratus | reverse complement strand
TTATTTTTCAATCTAGTTGCTTCTCTCATATTACTCCTCTTTTAAAATCCATATTCAACTTAAACTTTTAATTCTAACCTTCAAAGCCCATAACTCTCTGGCTCCTTCCTACCTCTCTTCCCTAATATCCATCCACACTCCTTCCCATACACTACGATCTTCCCAATTCTGTCACCTTTCTTTACCCCTGGTCCCCTCTGCCTGGTATTGTCTCCGCTCCTTTTCTCTCATTGCTCCCTACTTGTGGAATTGTCTTCCTGTTCACCTGCACTCTTTAACCTCCCTACAAGCTTTTAAATCCCAATTAAAAACCTTCTTATTCTCTATGACCTTCCGCTCTTGTAACTGAAGTTCCTTTTTGCTTGTTTTAATTCCTAATGTGCCTATTGTGATATCATGTAGTATTTTAACTTTATGTTAGAAATTTTAATTTTGCTTATTTGTCTTTTTTGTGCTATTGTCTTTTTAAATCTTTGCAGCTTGTACAGCACTATGTACACCTATAGTGCTTGCTAAATAAACTTTAATAATAATACTGAATGCTCCTGGGGCCTCCCATCCCCCTGGGCTTCCTGCCCCCATGGCCTCCCCATCCTCCCCATGGCCTACCATAGCCCTACCTACTTGGCGCTGCTGCTGCCACCACTACACAGTGTCCCTTCATCCAAGGCCTTCCAGTTCTGTGCATGCAGCTCCCACCCTGCTGCATGATCCCCTGATGGGGAGCTGCACGTGCAGAACCAGAAAGCCTGTTTTGGCTTCTGAAGAGTACCAAAATAGGCCAAGGGACACTACTTTGGACCTCCCCTTCTCCTCCAGCATGTCTCCTTACCTTTGGGGGGGGGGGCAAGGTCAGCACACTTCAGAGGCCAAAAAAGCACTTCCAGGTTTGCATGCACTGTTCCCCATCTGTGGAGCTTGTGACACAGCACTGAAATAGGCCAGGGGATGCCACCATGGCCTCCCCTTTCCCTCCAGCATGCACCCTTGCCTTTGCAAAGGCTTTGGTGGCATTCATGGGCCTACTTTGGCACTGTTCACTGTTGAAACAAATCTTCTGGTTCTGTGTCATGTGTTCCCCTGATGGAGAGCTGCACACACAGATCTGGAAGGGCCTATAACAAAGGCCTGTGGCAGTGGCAGTGATGACAGGTGAGCAGGGGGTAGGAAGGGAGGAGGGGTGTTTGCTTTGTTCACTTTGAATATGAAGCTCTCCACATTTATGGGGGTGGGATCTGGCCAAAGTTGAATGTTTCCACATTTGATTTTTTTTCAAATTGAATGTGGAAAATTGGCCTTGTGTACAACCCTACTGTTAAGTGGTGATTGGAATCAAAAAAGGAGTAATGAAGGAATCTGGAATCACAATGAGATGTGGACTAGGTATATACTGTACGATGGAGAAGTTGATGGGTTAATCAACTTTTATGAAGAAATTTCTTTACTATCCATACCTGCTCCATGGAACTTAAACATTTTGGTTCTATTCATGAATATCATTGTATGAACAACTTTAGAATCAAATGGATTCCATAATAGGAAACATAGACTGGAGAAGAGCAATTCAATCAGTTAGGCTGCATCTGGATGCAAATTACAGGGCAGGCAATGAATTACTGGTGTCAAGTATATATATTAAACTTAGAATATTAAACATGGCCAATGTGCCTGTGAAAATTTGAGCCAGAGAACGTACAGTCAGGATACACGAAGAAGGTAACTGATTCAGCATGCTTAGCTTATGAAAAAAGAACTTGAGAAGCATTTGGAAGTGATAAAAGGATATTGTGAAAATTAAAGAAAAGCTCTCCCAAACTCCAAAAGAAGACAATGGTATGGTTTTTTTTTAAAAAAAGTTTATAATAAATGAAATTACAGATTTAACAAAGTGATATACATAGTATTTATTAAGACATATAAAGCATACCCCTCCTCTCTTCCCAGGGCAATGAGTTCTTCAACTCCAGAAACTTCTTACATATTGATTCAGATTGTCAACCTAAAGATAGTCTATCAACCAATATTGTGTTAACCATCATACCTTTTATAGTCAGTGCTTTAGGACTGCTTTATGGGGTAGAGTAATTCTTGCAGTGAAATAATTCTGTCATACACTCATGCCAACACTTTAAGAAAGTTTACTTTCTTCCTTTCTTCTCCTATTATTATCTTCTCTTGATGTGTAATAATTTCAAAAAGTATGATTTCTCAAATCAATTCATACCAGGTTAATATTGTGATATTTTCCAAGCATTTCCAATATCATGAGATTGACATTTGGGAGGCATACCTGTATATCAAATGGTGTAGTAACATTTTCTTATCTGAGAAGAGGTTTATTGAAATAAAGATGTGTAATAAATATATTTCAGGATATTGGTATTTGGAGTATTTGTAATATTTCCTTACATATGGTTTGCCAATACTTTCTTACCTTTTCACTCTCTCCCAAAGGTAAAAAACTATGTGGGTTTTTCTTGATACCCCATCAACATATTGGGGAGACATTATTTGTCATTCTGGCTAAATTAATTGCAGTTTTACACCATTTAGACAACTTTTTTGTATATGTTTCTTTTATTTTAGTTGCATTTGTCCAAGTTAATCTCTTCTCAATGGATTTTCTCCATTCTTGATGTGAGATTTTTCTCCCAGATAGTTTTTAATCCTTTGATTAGTGTAGGTTGCAAGTTTATCATCAGTTTATAAAGATTGATGATAAACTTGCAAACTATACTACTGAAAGTGTATCTTGTGTAGATTTTGCTGTGTTTTCAAAGGCATGACAATAAGAAAAAGACACTTAAGCTCTGCCTCACATATGGCAGAGAAATGGAAAACTTGCTCAATAGACTGCACCAAGCAGCTGCCTATTATGCTTTGTCCACACAGGACTAGTGCTAATCCATATTTGTATGAATAGTTCAGACAATCATTATGTGAGGATACATATCAGATAAGTATCGATAACTAAGCATTTGTATAGGATACATATCTGATAAGTATCTGATATGCAAGCATTCGTATAGGATATCTATCCAATATATGTATTCAGGATACCTATCTGATATGTATGCATTCGTATTGGATATTTATAGGAATTTGTATGAATACATTTGTATTGAATTGAATCCTACCACATTTGAAAGGGATCTATTTGAATGAATATTAATTACAAATCAAATCATTACAAATTGAATGCCAAAAAAAACCCCCATTTGTGCACATCCCTAAGTAGGATTCAAATTCAATACAATCCAATACAAATCCCAATGAATGCATACAAATCCCATATATATCCTATACAAATCCCATGTGAACCCCATACAAAGCTTCATACGAATGTATTGAAACATCCAGTTCAAATTCGAATGTCAATCTTTGAATGTGCCAACATTTTATTTGAATACAAATGTCTGAATTTGGCCAAATTTGTATGAACTTTAAATGTTATGAATATTCATGTGTATCCCTACCAGAGATGCTTTTTCTTTGCAATACTGCTTGTTGATACAATATTTAGCTGGCATTTGGTACTAGCCTATTTTTCTGATGGAGGATTAGTCCAAAATGATTTGGCTCCCAAATAAATCTTCCTTGAAACATCTAGTTTCCCTTCTATCCCCTATATGGGCATTTCAAATAAAAAAAGGGTTTTATTCTCAGTTTTAAAATGAAAGTTCAAAGGTTGGATAGTATCACAACTGAACCAGACGTTCTTTATCTGTGCTGGATGGATAAGTTCTACTCAGTGGAAGACATACATTGTATGTTCTGGTTATACAGTGTTTTTATGTTATGTTTAGTGGGACTGGTCTTAAATCAGCTTCTGCTCTGTGGAGGAAGATATATGCTTTAGTTGTCAGAGAGTTGTCGCTGCTGCTGCCTCTATCTACACAATCATGATTACTCTTTTGGGGAACAAGTTGTTGAAATCACATTTTACAATGCAGACTTTAATCAGCCCTTTCTTCCTCCCTTGATTTCTTTTTGAAATTTTGTTTGATTCCTGTGCCTCTTCTTCTTTCCCTTTTTAGTCATTGGATTTATCTCGCTTCTCTTCCTGCCCTCCCAGCTTTTCATTTCTGTCATCTATTTTTCCCAACCACTGAATTCTTGATGTTGTTCTAATTGACAGACGGGGTTTAAAAGCACATTCAGAAGTGCCTGTCTTTTTAAATAGACTCCTGTCTCATCAAAAGATGTACAGCAACATTCCATTAGAGCAAATCATTTGAAAATAGATTGGGCTTTTAGTAACCGTAGTTGTACGTTTACAGTTGGGCTATTCAGCAAGGTTTTTCCATTGCCTTCCATCCCCTTTCTCTTTCCTTCTAAGAAAGGGAGAGAAAAAGAAAGATACATTAAAGAAAGATTAGGGACTATTTTTGTTTTGTTTGGACCCCCTCCCATTTAAGTTCTCAAGCAGCTTATTTCTGCAATTCATTCTTCATTGCCAGGGCATGAAAGTTCTGAAATGAAAGCAGTGATGAAAAATGCAAACACGTACACATTGGAATGGAAGAAGGAGCAGAAGGAAAAATAGCATTACTCGGCCCACTGTTCTGCCTGGCAGGACCAATTTCTGTAGCCTTCACAATTTAACTATTGACAGCTAACCTTTGGCTTTGCTACCAACATCATGGAGTAGTGCTTTGATGTAGCATCCCAGAAAGATATCTAACAACAGAAGGGTGCCATAAAGATCCAAGGAAAGATGTTCCAGTTTGTTTATTTGAGGTGTTTATATCTCATCAAAGCAATGCTCAAGGCAACTTTAAATGTTTTTCTTTGAGAAGTACACCTCATACAGGTGCAATTGGGATGGCTATGTACACAGTGTTAGAAAAGAGGAGACATTTTGCTCCCCAAAACAAAGGGAAGGATTTGTATGTATGTATATATATACAGGGTAATATATACAAATTACATACAAATCCTTCCCTTTGTTTTGGGGAGCAAAATGTCTCCTCAGGGTAGTGAGCAAACAATAACATTTACAAAGAAGAAGGGAGGAAAAAAATCCATAAAATCGAAGTTACAATTAAAAACACACACAACAAAGATTAGATAAAACCCACCAACAAGATGTGAGGAAGGAAAAGAACAAAATGAGAGGATTTACTGTATTTAAATACATATTATGTAATACGGAAAATTGTGTAATTGCAATTGTCAACTATTGTAGCACATAATCCAAAGTTTTGTGTAGTCTTTGGCCCATTTGTCACAGGCCATTATCCCAGCCCATGGTGCAGAGCAATTTAAGTTTCAGCCTCTCATGCTTTGTCCACCATATGGTACCTAAATGGTGTCCTATCCTAGTTCTGTGATAGCTCTTGTTGAAATAGTCCACAAGTAAACTACTTTGACTATCTGGAACTGTTGTGCCTTATGCTTGTTTAATGTATTTATTGTGTGTTGAATTGCATAACTATTGTAAAATGCTTGCAATTTATTTAAAGTATATAATATAATGTATTTAAGTTAATGTAGTTATTGTAGATAAAGTGACAATAGGGTAAGCAGTGGACAGAGCACCCTAATTAGCATAGGAAAGAGGGGAGAGATCGCCCACAGGCACAGCCAATCAGAGGCAGCCCATGCGAGGGCTGCAGGGATATAAAAGGCACCATCCCAAGAGAGGAATTGTTCTATGATTTGGGTTTTCAGGGTGGGAAGGTTCTGAAGTGACTGTTCATCATCCTGAGGGAAGGATACCCACATAGTTCCAAAGTGTTCATAGGCCTGGGGAATGAGCCAGGAGAAACATATAGGCAGCCTAGGGTAGAGTAGGTTGTCAGTTGCTGTATGATTACTTGAGAAGCCACATACGTGGGTGGCTGTTAGAAAAGCTTCCCCTAGGGGTTTCTTGTGGAAGCAGGGGAAAGTGGCAAGGTCTTTGACGTGGGGTGGGAAGAAACACGGCCAGCACTTGATCTTATTTTAAACCTTCTTATTCATTCATTCATTCATTCATTCATTCATTTAAGAGCTTTAGAAGGCAGTCACTGAGGGGTTGAAATCTGCCCTGGCTGAAGGGACTATTAAGGGTTTGCAGGAAACAAGCCCATGTAGTCCAGAAAACAGCAGAGAGGTGCTTTTCAGTCATGGAGAAGGAAGTGCCACTGAGAACTTTTGTTCTTTGCGTTAAGGGTTAGGCACAGCTTTGAAGCTTGGATGGGCTGTCCAAAATGCAGATGGTCTTTAACCTGCACAGGGACTAGTCTTGCCCCTGCATAGGCTGAACTACCTTGCATGTGTCAGCATGTCATGCAGTAACTGGTACCGTGTGCAAATAGCCATCCTTAAGGTTCTTCTCTTGAAGCTGAACTGGAGGGTTCATCAAATAGAGAACATCAAAACAGGAAGTATAAATTGTTCACTGGATGACCCTTAGAGCTCTGATTGCTCTCAAAGCCTACAGAAAAAACAGACTGTAATAAGAAGAAACACTCTGCTGGATCAGACTGAGGGCTGCTACAGTCAACGCAGTCCATTCTTCTCAGTTGCTGGCCCAATGCATCTGGATACAGGATGCAAGGACAATGCATTCCACTTGCTGTTGCATCCCAGGCCCTTGTGTTTTAGACATAGACTCCTGGATGAAGTACAGAATGTTAATTCTTCATGCAATGCCTTGAAATCATGAAGTTATAGCCTTCAGATAAACCAGGGGAGAGATCATAATATGATCAAAACAAACTATAACAAAGTGGTTAGGACTTTAAAGTATGACGCTATAAGGGCCCCTAGACAGTGGCCAAAAATCTCTCTGTTAAGCAACACTACAGAATAAATCTGTTCCAGAGTAATTGTAATTTGTTGATTAGAAGGCTTGGCAACAGCAAGGAACAAGTGGTTGGACTTACATGCCTGGACTCCATGCTTCTGCCATCCACATGCTGCATATCTCCAGGTACTTCAAAGACCAAAATACCTGAAGGTGTGTGATTGGCTGATTAACACTGAGACTGGCCTTTGGGAGCGTTGGTAAAAGTGTCTCGGTCAAGTGAGTGGAGGTTGTTACCAGATAATTTGCTATGTTTTTATTATGAAGTATAAATATTTGTAATGCAAATATACCTCTGGTTTAGAGGATGCAAAAATAACTATCCATAAATTGCATCTCCCAAGCTGATAAGTGTTCAAAGGACTGGCCGTCCCCTCTTCTCCTTTGCATATATAATTTCTAAAGAAAGTGCACCTCCCTGCAGAATAGATATTACAACCCCATAGGCTTTCCAACATTTTGCATCCAGAAAACCAAGTTTCTTGACATTTTCTTCTGAAAGCTGCCAGTGAAAACTTTGAGCCCAGGTGACATTGCTGCTTTTTTTCCATTGAGAAGCTGATTGATCAAATAGGAAACAAGACTCACAGCTGGAGAAATGGGTGCTTTAGCAGAAAGGCAAGGCAAATCTTTGGCACCTGACAGCAGATTTGTGCCTAATTGGCTGGTGTTTGTAAAGTATGAGGAGATGAAACCTCTGGTAGGTATCCTTTCTCAAGATGGTTTAATGAGGGTTTCTGCCAGCAGGGAGAAGGTCAAAGTGTCATGTTAGTATGAGGAAGATCGAGAAACTTTCAGTCAGAGACAGAGAGCAATTGCAACTGCCAACCTGTTCCACATTTCTGGAATCCACCCACTTAATGCCCTGAATGAAAGGTAGGTGCCCTGATTGGCCATCAGCAGAGTAGAAGCCAAGCAATGGCAGACACCCTTGACAACTAGCCAGGCTTTTGTGTTAAGAAATTCATAAACAATTTCAACTCCCTGCTGTAGGATCTGTAAGGGGAGGGGCAAGAAGGAAAGGCAAAGGTTGGGGAGACAAAGGGAAAATAGGTTGATCTGAGAATGCTCCTTCATGGGGCACACACATTGTGCAGAGCCACTGCTGTTCTGAAAGCAACTCCACACATGCTGGACTGTTTCCCAGCCAGGTAGTGGAGGAAGGGTGTATGGAGCACAACCACAAGAGTGTGGCAACTGACCATAGTATATGGGGCAAACAAGACCAAACAGGGGGAGGGGAGGGGAGTGCATAGGTAAGAGAAATCAAAATTAGCTCAAACAGTAACAGGCTGTACATGGATATCCACTAACGGCATCTAAGACTATTATTTATTTATTTATTTTTATTTCTATCCCGCCCTATACCCGAGGGTCTCAGGGCGGGTTACAATATTATATTAATCTTAGACAGGTCCCTGCCCTCAGGCTTACAATCTAAAGAGACAAGAAACAAAAGGAAAATGGTGTGGGAGGACTGAATTGAATAGTAACAACAGGCATTGAGGATCCTGGAGAAAATCAAGTTGTGGCACTGTATTTCATTATCTCTCAAAATAGGAGTATGCCCATCAATCAGTTCTTTTACCCTGTTCCTTCAGACCTGCTTCTTTGGACCCTCCCTTCTTATCATGCTTATATTTTAAGCTTTTATTTTCCTGAAACAATTCAGTTATCCCGTGGCTTGTTTTAAACCAGCTGTTCAACACAAGCCCATGTTCTTATTGGTTGTTTTTTAAAAAACCAGATACTCGCGTTTTTAATGACTTCCTCCTGGTCCTCCATGCATGCCCTAGGACACACATGTCCATTCTCATAAAGAGGTACCCGGCAGCAAAATATGCCACCCTCATTGTGCTCAATGCCATAAAACCCAACTCAAAACTCCTTTCCCCCTTCTTTCTTGGATCCCCAGAATTAACAAAATGCCCTCTGGTTGCCTCTATGTGCCTCATTTTCCACATGTGGATGGGCGCCTGTGTTATTCCTTTCCATACTGTACTCAGTCATGATATCAAAGCAAAAGGTACAATGACAAATCTGGGGAAGGTTTGGGATATGCATGCAATAGTAAACAAGATAAATGGTCCTACAAAACAAAAATAGTATATCCTCACTATCATGATTTTGACATTAAATGGAATTCCAGTAGCTCTGATTTTTGCATTATTGTTGATTCTGGGGGCTCATTTTTATTCCACAGTTTTGCTTCATGCAATTTGTGAGCATCTTTATCTTAGTGTTGTGCAGAGATTTGATTTCTTCACTTGCTCTTGCAATGCCTTTTGGTATGGAAACCTCTAATTTCTCCATCACCATGGCAACAAGTAGGACCCCTTTACAGGGTCTGGTTAAAACCATCACCTCTGGTTCAGCGTTTGTGTCCATTTCTTAAGATCAGCTGCATGATGAAGTCACTTGGCAATATGGAAAAGTGGATCCTTCCTCATTGTTGCCATGGAACCCCAGACTGGAGGAGCAAGAAGGAGTTTGAAATAAAAAGGAAGAACAAAACTGTTATACAGAGAAAAACAGAGAGCTCAAGTTTGGGAGGTGGTAATAAAAGGCTCTCAGGGAAGAGCTCTGATTGAAGTTGCCTTGTATATTATATATTAGCAAGTGATTATTGTATTTTACTTACGTATGTTGCTTTGTAATTGCTTGAAAATTAGCTCGAGTTTACCACAAAAAAGCAGAATACAAATAAACAGGTCATGAATGCAGTGACGACCTACCCCTTGTTATGTCTTTTGTCTATTCTAACTTAGTGTGTTTTATTCTATTTTATTCTGTAATCTGACTGAGATAGTTTAGAAAAGAGGAAAATATAGGCCATATCTCGATAGGTTCTAAAACCAGGGACTATCTGTGGCAATCTCAATATAGTTCTGGGATGTAGAAGGGAAATTCTGAGATATTGTTATTGTGGGGAAAATGTGAATGGGAGCCCTGCATGCCACCATTGCTGGCACAAACTGGCAATGCAGCTCACAATCGGGTGAGCTCCAGGTTGAAGAAGTGCAGATGCAATGTTCAGGCCTGTAGTAGCCCTGCCTCAAGTATAAGCATGGAACAGTTTTAACTGCTCCATGCCTATACACTCAGAGGATGCTCTGCCATGTACAGAGCAGTTTCCAGGAAAGAAATGGCTCTGTAAAGTGCAGACACATCATGCTAGAGCCTCCCCAACATTCATTAATACAGTCAATGTGAAAACGCTTGAAATCTTTATGCAAATTGTTCATCTCCTCCTATAGAACTTCTAGGAACAAAGAACAAGTGAGGATCAAAATGGGAATGCTGCAAACAGATCTTCAGTTTTGATAGATTATGGAGGAGTGGGTCCGGTGTGGTAAATGGCTAGTTGTAGCCTCCATTGACTTCAAAGCAACATCCAAATAGTGCACACTAGCTAGTGCTTTGGAAGGCTCTTATGGCGAAAGGTGTTCTTGCCAAAATAATATGGATCCTGCAACTAGTAAATGGAGATTTGAGTAGCCAGATATGAATAAACAAAGAATAATCTGAATTCCTTCCTTTCTTTACAGACATCTGTTAAGGGTATGTGCTATCAATGCTATTGTTCGGCACTACTGTGGACACAATAATGAGGAAAGTCTTTCTTTGTTTGCAGACTGGTCATTCTCAGTTCATCACTGATCTTATGTATGCTGATGGCAATGCAGTTTCTGCAAACAGAGAAGAAGCTTCCACTGCCATCATACATAGCACTTAAAGGGAGATATGTTTGTACAGGTTGACAATGGATGCAGAAATCAACAGATGGAGCATTGGCATCAATACACCTGAGTGCCAAGCTGATAGAAGGTATAAGAATTTAAATATTTAGGATCCATTGTGCAACTGTAGATGGTAGTGACTACAGCTGGTGTCAGCTGCATAGCACTGAATCAGCTGCTGCTGGCTTCAGTAGATTCACTTGATGCTTGTGGTAAAGGCAAAAATCACAAGCTACTTGTTTTTCTCGCAGTCTGCTATGGAGGCAACAGTTGTGGTAGTGGAAAATGCACAGACCTGTCCTAAACAAAACGTGGGAAAAATGTATTTATACACTCAAGCATTCCTTCCATGAATGAATGTCTGCCTAGTGATCACATGGAAGAAGTGCTGTAACAATGTTTTAAATAAATAATAATTAATACATTACTTTTTAGTGTCAAAGTGGCTTCATACTGCAGAGCTTCCATCAATCTATATGTATGAAGTTTGTGCATGCATGCAATCTCTCTCTCTCTCTCTCTGGCTGCAGATGAGGGATCTCAAGAAGATCTTGCAGATACAGATGTCAATTGTGGGCTTATCTTCATGTCTGCTGGGCCCTTCTGGAATGAACTTGCTTGCGACTACTGAAAACCAGCCAAGCACCTGCCGGCTTCCTTTTGTTTGTTTGTTTTTATATTTTGGGCTGATTACCAGTTCCCCCAAGTGAGGTCATTGCAGAAGAGCCAGGCAGACATGAAGTTAATAATCACTATTACGAGAAACACAGCATCCTTTCCAGTTTTCCTGCAATAGTGATAGTACGGGTTGTCATTAATCTGGGACTCTCCTGGGAATCCCACAATTTTATCTGGCATTCCCAATAGTACTGGGAGAATCACAGATTTGATCTTGTGTCAGAAGGCACCCTCTCCCTTTCTCACACATATGATGCCAAATGCAACATTCAGACTGATGCAAATCTTGATCAAATATATTTTCTGTTTCTCCAGAACTAGGGAAAAGAATTAATCACATCCATTTCCATGGTGGAAATGGAAGCAGAATGGAAGCTATTAAAAGTTAAGAGTACAAAAAGCATAATAAACTTTTCCTATTCCTAATCATAACCAGTCTCAGATCTTGTAACAGTGGGTGCCTTAAACAAATCAAACCCTAATTGTCCTGAAGCTTCTCCTAGTCAACTCCATGTGGTGATGTTAATGTGAACATTAAGAGAGAAGGGTTTTTCCCCCCAATGACCCCCCTTAATCCGGATCTAAGATGATCCAGATCTAAGGAATGGGATCTAAGGGAGGTACCTGATGTGTCCCCAGTGGCAGTGCAGCACCCAATAGCAATGAGTACTAGCCTGCTCACAGTGGAAACGCCGGAGCACCCATGGGGCCCACCCATCACCCCAGGCATTTTGGGGGACGGGGATGCAATCTCCGTAGATTTTCAGGAGCTTTAATCATCAGAAACTGCAGATTCTTTTGAACCTTTGCGGACAGTCAAAACCATTCCAAAGCTCTTTAAACCTTGAATGGGAATGCAGTCTTAACACATATGTAACAAAATACAGCAGACAGTGAGCTTTGGGGCAGCTGCTCAAATTATCTCTACCCAGGCATTTACTGGTCAATAATGGAGCCATTACTTAGTAGAGATGTGCACAAATTTTTTTGACATTCCATTTGAATCAAATTGAATACCCAAAAATCCGATTCTATTCAAATCTTTTAAATTCAAATTTAAGAAGATTCAATTTGTATTTACCAAATTTGAATCTATTCGTTTGAATTTTTGATTGGAATCTGCACATTCATATGTGCACACACTCATCTTCCTCACATCTGGATACATCTGTATGTATCTGTACACATCTGTATGCATCCCGTATTATCCCATATGGAACCCATTTTCGTCTCGTATGGATCTCTAAAAATGCGCATGGATGTGGGAAAGATGGGTATCTTCAAGTACGCATCATATATGAACCCATACGCGTACGAATGACCGGATAATTTGAATGAATAGATCCAAAATTTGAAATTCAATTTGAATGTTTACATTCAAATTTCAGGACATTCTATTCAAGTTCGAATGTTGAAACTCAGCAAATTCGATCGGATTTTGAATGCCTACGAATATTCGTGTACATCCCTATTACCTAGCAGGACATTTATTATTGTTTCATTGTTACAGTGAAGGAAGCCTACAAGTTTTTAAAGCAAAATAAACAGAATTTTGAGCTGCATGCCCATACACAATGACACATTTGTACTATTGTAGACAATTGCCTTTATTTATGTTCTTGGGATGTGCTAAAGGAAAGCTGCTCTTGTTGAATGATTCACTCACATTTTGAGTGCCAAGGAGTAATATGAATACATTTTATAAGCTGGTTACCTTGGAGAATTTATACTATGCATATATTCACACCTGAAGTACATGTCTTCACATTAATTAAAATGGAAAGCCCTTAGCAAAGGTCCCCAATATTAAAGGAAACTTGCACTTTTATGATCTTCTTAGCACAAAGTTTCTCAGAGTCCAGCAGAATGAGCCTCCCTAGACCATGATTAAGATGGTGTGAGACCCCAAAACTAATAAAAAAATGTTGTCTGGGGTGAAGCTCTCTGTTGTCTTCCAATCCTATCATCATTTCAAATAACATACGTATATACAGGTTTCCACCTGCAAGAGAGTGGGATTGGAATTGCAGAAAGAAACTCATGGGTCCTGCTGCCTCAAAGAAGAATTAAATAACATTTTAAACACAAACCACAAGCAATGATGGTGTTTTTGGCTGACTGAAACCCTTCAGGTGCTACAGATAAAGCTTTTCTCATATTTTCATACTCTGGTTTTTTTCCCTGTTTATTGCAAACTGATTAGCATTCTTTTATTCATTCATTCATTTAAAGGGAGTATACAAATAAAAATGGAAATGGGGAAAGTGGAAAATCAGGTTTCTTGCAACAATGGGAAAAAATGGAAATTCATTTTCCTTGCTGGGAATTGAATCTTCCACCATTTGCCCAGCAAGTGTTAAGCTATGGCTGCTGCCATTGACCCTTGCAAAGCATCATTAATTTATTCACAACTTGCTGATATTTAACATTGTCGAGCCCAGGTTGGCTTACAAACTTACAAAAAACAATAAGTGAAAAACACACCATCAAAATAAGGCACAAAAGAGCAGATTAAATTTTGAATCAATTAAATTCCTAAGACCAAATAAAGCTGTGGATGGTTCCATAAAAAGGCAACATCTCAAAGTGAACAAAATAATTACGGTGAGCAAGTTCCCACACAGCAGTTTGGTCCATTTTTTATCTTTTTCTGTTTTTAATCAGCACTAAAAATTATTTCCTCAGTTATGTTATAACACACATACTCAAAATGGACTTGCTTGTTCCCACTTTTCTTTCTTCAAGTGGTAATTAACTCTTTCCCCTCCCCTCCCCAAACACCCTCACCATACAGCCAACAATTGGACACCAGTTCATCCTTCAATCTGTGACATTATTGTGGGAAGAAGCTCAAATGGTCAAGCTTCATTAAAGTCCATGAGCTAAGAGGAAAAGATGTTTCGACATAGCCCCTTGGAATAATGATTCAATATAATTGTAGGGCACTGGGTTCTTGTCTATTTATACTGACAGATTAAAAAAGTATACTCTACTCAACAGAATGACATATAAAAGTCAGTATGCAATGTTTAAATATAAATCCAATGAAATAACAGAGCATCTTGCTTTGCCTATAGAAGGTCCCAGGTTTGATCCCCATCACACACAGAGCTCCACTGGTGAGCTCCCAGGTGCAGCTTGCACACACTCTTCCAAGGTGCAAATGCTGTGAGAAGGCAAGGAGGGTAAAGGCAGGGTAGGATGGCTGTGGCTGTGGCTGCACAGTTGGCATTGTGGGCTGATCATCATGATAACATCCCAGCAGACAAGGCCAGACCATCCATACTTCAAGTGCTGATGGTCAGACTGGGGACTGCAGCAGCACTTGAAGTGTGGATGCTTCCATTTGCACCTGACCTTAACCTCTTAAATTAAGTGTGAACAGATCCTTGATCTTAAGTCAAGAGCTTTTTTTATTGATTTGATTGGTTTCAGAATAGTGTACACTGTATTAAATGTGTGTGTATGCATGTGCCTGTATAAATGTTTGCAAACACATGTAATGTTGTGAAAGAGTGCTGAATTTTGTTTGTACATATCATAACTGTTATTAATAAAAGACTACTTAAAGAGATCCATGAACCCTGCATAGAGAGATGGCTGAATGTTTCCTTGACTCTGATATGGTTTATTTAATTCTCTGTGTCTCAGGGAAAACAGTTATTCCCTTTCCTATACTTTTTTGCCCTTGTATAAAGCCAATTTGAGCAAGATTCCTTGTCAAAACAAAACGGTTCTATAACTTGTATCCTGATTCTAATACTCTCATGGAAATAAATTTCATTGATTTCAGTAGAACCCACTTCCAATAAGGTTTCTTAGCATCACTCATTTGTCATCCCAGCATGCAAGGCTGGCGGAAAGGGTAATAGAAAACTTGTATTAAGAAGCTGAACAGGGGAGGAGGGTGATGTTTGCAGAGAGTAAGAAAAAGAGCCATGGGATGCAGGAAAGAAAGATTCCCCATCTACTTTTTCTTTTCTTTTTTTCTAATAGCTTTTGGTGACTTAATAAAAACAATCAGATGCACATTTTGGAATTCAAGCGTGAGTAAAAGAGATTACAACTGACATTTGGAGAGGAGTGTAAAGTGCCCAGACAACATAGAATGCTTGCTGTCCCCCTGGTTTCCTCCAGCTCATGTGTAAGAACAGATAAGGGGAGCAAGAAAGAAGGCAGCTGCTGCAGTGCTGACTCTGTCACACTTTTGAGGAGAAGGGAGAAGGAGGGAGATGAGGCAAAGCAGGAGATAGACTGCATGTGCTTCTGAGGCATCTCCCGACGCTTTGAATCTTATCAATAGGGACCGTGTAGTGTGGCTTCTCTCCTCCATCCCCCTTCTAACTTTTGAAGCAAAACGTTTGCGTGCAAGGCATCTCAGAGCAGGAGGAAACTGGAGACAAGAGTTCAGCAAGAACCTCAGAGACGGGAGCAGCTGTGCCTTAATGAAAATCTGAATTTAGGGGAAATTAAGACAGTGCTAAAATAAATGTGATCCATGTTAGTGTTTGAGTTTCATATGGGGATCTTGCAGATTGGCATGTTCACCCTGCCAGTGTCTTCTTCCTCCTTCTTAACAGGCAAATCAGAGAAGGAAAAGCAAACTGCTTACCTTGGTTTACAAGGAAGGGGTCGTTTGCTGGCAGGAAGGAATGGGCAAACCCTGTCTATCTAGCATGCCCACCTGGCTGCAGAAGTAAAAAAGATACCATGCAGTTTCAGGGGCTGGGCAGGTAAGTTGCTTTCTCCTTTTTCCATTTCTCCTTTTTTATTTGCCCATATAGAGGTGGAAGGTAAAATCTTATTGTTTTTGCAAACGTTTAGATCACTCTCTCCCTCTCTCTCCAGACATGCATAGAAATTTTGCAGTTAGATTCTGAGAACAATTGGGGGCGGGGGAGAGAGAGACAAATAGCACGCTAGACAAAAGGAGGAGAAAGAGGGAAAAGGTCTCAAGGTACTACATCACAAAAATGTGACCATAAAGAAGAGGCTTAAATAGATTTTATTCTGCCCAAAGTGCTAACTTTTGTCAGGAGTTATAAAACAGAAATGAACAATATCTATGGAACACTTTTAAAAACATTTTTGAAAAATAATGTGCATAAATGTTGAATGAATACAGCGCACTCCTCAGTTTCATGGACCCGCCATGTTTAAACAGTTATTGACTCTAAAGTACTGATGAAGACTCTGGTACCATTAGGGTTCCAGGTGAAGGCCTCAAAGGTTTGTCATGCGTATTTGGTGCTAATTCCCTGAAGCGTTCAATAAATGTGGGAGCTCTGAAACAGTGCTGAGCCTCTATGAATGAGCAGTGAAGTATCATGGTGTGCTGTAGGCCCCAACCATGAAGGGCCTGTAATGTGACTGATAATGAGAATTTGGGTATGTTCTCACTTTGAGGTGCTACTCACAGGCTCAGGAAGCTGAACAGAGCCAAGGCTATTATACAAAACATCTAACACTCCCTGAAGTCTAACCCCTACCAAATGGCAGTGATGACAGTGAAAAAGGGGTTACTTCTTGACCCCATTACATCATCAAGTAGCTGATCAAAAGAGCTTTACCAGGTGGTAGATACTAAAACTGCAAAGCCACAAAGGATATCCAGTGTGGGAGCAGAAAGCTGTCAGTTATCAGTAATTGAACTTTATAAAACTTAGAAGTGATGAACAGCTAAAGTATATAATAGTACAGTATGTATCAAAATATATACATATCTTTCCTCATCTGACGCTGCTCATTCCTTTAATGAAACCATGCTGATACGAGTTGATGAAAGCAGCCATTGTTACTTCTTTGTAAGTTGTCAGTGGTCAGACAGCCCACGAAAGGCATGACCAAATGTAAGTAACCAGCTGCGCAGTTTTGATCTTCCAACTCTAATAAGGGAGCCTTAAACATGCTAAGAACGCTGGCATATTTAACCTTAAGAATACTTGGTAGAATAGACTGATGTTCACCCTAGTGCTGCTTAATATGCCCCTATCCTAATCATGCAGCGTTAAAATTAAATTTGTACATCTTAAAATGTCTGTTCTGAAATGTAAATCTTAAAAACAAAACATTCCCTGCACAGTCCATTAGGTGTAATGGCTGGAGTTGTGGCACATCATTAATTTTAATTCTGGGGAATTCTGCAAGCATACTAGTAGCTTCCCTTCCCTGGGGCCTTCCTTAGGGGCTTTCACACCTGGGGCCTTCCTTCGACTGCATCAGTCTCCAAAAGGGAGTTTACTAGCATGCTTGTTGGTTTGATATACCGGCCCATGCAGAACCACTCCAGAGCAAAACAGAGGCAATCCCAAAACAGTAAGATCTACAAACTGAGCTCTGGTGCCATCTCTAAGAAAAGAAGACAACTGTAGTTGCAGTAGATATAAGTGTATTGGGCGCATTCAAAAAGTATTTGGAAGACAATAAAATGCAATAACAGTTCCACAACTGCAACAACAACAGTGATCCTGGAAACTTGCTACATTCTTCAAAGCTACCTCATTGTTTCCTAAATCCTTAATGAGAATTTGAAATAATGATGGGGCAAAACTCCAGTCATTACATTTGATAGACTTTGCAGCCATAATAACAGTAAGCATGGAGAGGTGTTTCAGGATTTTTGAGGATAAAATTGGTAGGGTTCCATAAGCAGGTGAAGAAGGTAAAACTTTTTAACCTAAATAGTTGATTCTTTGTTGTTTCCTGCTTTTTTAAAATTATTGTGTATTAATATTTTAAAATATAAGGTTATTTTACTTGTGTATATATATATATACACAAGTAAAATGACCTTATATATATGGGTAGTTTTTACATTTTGCATACCATTGTATCACTGTTTAATCTTGAATGCTGCCTAGCATTCTTCATTGGGAAAAAGGTGGGATATAAATTAATTAAATAAATAAGATTAAGATACAGTCTCTAAACCAACAAAAATGCTTTTCCATTTTCTCCCTTCTGATCTACAATGCAGTAAGGCACCTATGGTGAGCCAGTTTGGTCTAGTGGTTAGGGAGCCAGACTCTTATCTGGGAATACTGGGTTCAATTCTGTCCTCCCCCATGAAGCCAGCTGGGTGACCTTGGGCTAGTCACAGCTCTCTTCTGAGCTCTCACAGCCCCACCTACCTCACAAGGTGTTCTGTTGTGGTGAGAAGAATAGAAAAACTTTGTCAGCCGCTTTGAGTCCCCTTAAATGGGTGAGAAAAGCGGGGAAGAAAAGCCAACTCTTCTTCTTCAGTGTTCTGTTCACATGCTTCCTGTTTAAGAGTTGCAGCTATGCTTCCTGATATCCCAAGGCTAAAGACACTGCCCACTGTACACAGTGCAGATCTGTCAGAGCTAAATACCCTGTCCACTCTCCATTTCTCTTTCAAATACCAGAACTGATTGCTGCACATTATGAACTAATCATCTGTCAAATTTAATTTATTAATTTGAATCTGTTATAATGGCATGTGAATGAAGAAGAAGAAAAAAATGCCACATCCAGACTTAGTAATTTCTGAAAGCATTTCACAGACAGCTAATAAAAACAGCACTTGGGTCTCCAGCCAATATGTTAACATTAAACAAGGTTCTCATCAAATCTGTACATGAAAATGGAAGCTGATAATTAGAGTTGAATGAATTCTCCCATCAGCTCCCTCTGCCACTCCTTCTAACTTCCAGTTTATCTTGGAGAACTTCTCAAATTAATTGTATAATTAAACTAGCTGTAGATGACATTTGCTGCAGCTTCCCATTCCTTCATTTCAACCATTCTTTGCATATGTATAGTATATATTTTCATGTCCAAGTACTACATTTTGTCACTAAGCATCCTCGAAGCACTTTATATCTGCATTTAACAGTGCTTATGCCTTTATTTATATCATCCATTCTGTGTATATATGTACAATTTCAATAAGATCAATATAAAAATACCATTGCATCATATACCTGGGTGGAAAATGTTGTATGAACAGATGAGTTCTAGAGAGATAATGAAATCTGGGGCAAGTATATCTGCACTTGCAAGAGGCATTTACCTGCTAGAAACCCCTCCAGCCTGCCCAGAAATTGACTAATTATCAACTAGCTGTGGAGCACAAAATTGTGCTCCACAAGCTTACCAACCCTTACCCCAACTTGCCTGATTGCATTCAGCCTATGACCATCCACACTTCAATGAAGGTGCTAACCTAGTACGCGGCAGCAGCAAAAAAAGCAAATTCAATGCTGGGAATAATTAGG
>MTQE01001141.1:28587019-28600721 GCA_014337955.1 Aspidoscelis marmoratus | reverse complement strand
GGCTGTGGCCTGATCCAGCAAGGCTTCTCTTATGTTCTTATGTTCTGCTGGATGGGGAGGTCAACGGAGCTTCTGCAAAATTGTGCTGGAGCTCTGCTGAGCTCTGCTGACCTCTTGATATGACTGCGACTGTGCAGAGAGTCAGTGTTGTCATGGCAATGGTGCTGATGGATGCACAGTCATGGAAGGTGCCACACATAAGATGGCAGCATCCTGAAGAGAACTGGCTGGCAATCGAACAGTAGGCAAGTGTTCAATTGGGGGGGGGGGAATAGGCCAATGCTTACTAGCATTTGCAAGTGTGAATGCTAGTAAACATTAGTTGATTACACACTTTTCCCATCCAGTGGATGGGAAGGGAAGGGAAGTGTGAAAACTCCCCTGGCTATAGTGGTCCTTCACGCCTTCACAGAAATAAAGTCTTAGGCCTTTTCTGTACTTCCCTGCAGTAGGTACGGAACAGTGGGTCTGATCCAGATCTTGTGGAGCACTGTCTACATGTGTCATAAAAAGGCTATAGCAGTTCGTAATCAGCGAGGAGTGTATATTCGGAATTCAACCAAACAAGCACACTGAGAAAAGCAAGAGACCAGATCTGGATTTTCAGTTCAAACACAATGCATGTGACATTTATTAAATCATCTTAACATACAATCAAACAGAGGGATCCCATTCACTCATTACACACATTCATTTCATACTCACGAGCCTACTCCCGATTCGGTTGATCAGTCCAATCGTAGAGGCGATGGACACGCATTGTTGCAGCTGATTCGATGGGCAAAGCATCAGTCCAAAAGCGTTGTTTTTATATCCTTTTTACAGGGTGTATCTGACGCATGCTCAGATATGTTGATTTCCTCATTCTGCTGAACTTGGTTTTGTCCTGTTATTCATTTACCCAGTCACTGGTGGTCTTTTCAACCTTATCAGCCCTCATTCCAGGGGTCACGTACGTTTCTCCATCTCTTATCGCTGTTATTCAGTTTATCTTTCCTGTTAATGACTCCTTCGGCCTTGCCACCTTGCAGTTTCGGCACTCCTTACTTTCAGTGTCAAAGTTAGGTCATAGTTCCACTGTCCTCGCTTTAAATGGCAAATCGCCATTTTATCATGCATTGCGAATCCTTGGTTTCGGCTCTCACTCATGCTCACTATCATGCCATCACACATGGCTATGGCATAGTGCTGAAAAACAACCCCCTGGCAGTTCTGAATCACTGATGAGTGCTATCTGCATGCCTCTCATAATCTAGAACAAGGCCCTTAGTCATTGTAGACCAGATTAAACAGGTGCACAATAGACCCAGATTAAGGGCTTCTCAATCCAGATCTTGCTCCATCTTTGATTATATCCATGGGTACACTGGTAAAGCCCTGTGATCCTGCATGGATTATATTGAAAACATAGAAAGCCAACAGAAGTGTGGGGCGTATGTGATGTATTACATTGAAAGAACTGAATACTGAACAGAGATTGTGGATGTGTGCTCACTGTAATGAGCTCCCATCACTCAAATAATTAGTCTGTTTAATGGCTGTAAATATGTGCCATCTAGACAGGATGCTAGAAAATGCTGCGGAGAAGTCAGCTGACATGGTGCATGAGGACTTCAGTGACATCTGAAGTCCCCCCTTTAATTCAAATTGAACACACTTTGGAAGTCCATTTTCTGGCCTTTAATGCTCACTGGAGGCTGGATGGCTGCATGTGTTAGGGGGTAATGGGGTGTCAGGTACCCCCCGTTGGTAATAAATCATTCGTAGCAGAGTTGTGCTCTTCGTGCTGAGGAAAATGCAAGCCTCTGTGTCTCTTGGCTTCTGGCTGTCAGCAGTTCATCGCTGTCCATTTCAGCATTCTTCAGCGGAGCTGTCCAGGTGCTGAAAGCATAAACTTCTCCCCCTCCCGGGAAAGCTTGCAGGCTTCTGCTGCTGTTTGTCCCCTCCTTCCTCTACCCACAGTTCCAGCAAACAGACAGAGAGCCGTAAGTTCTCCGTAGAGGTTTGTTTATTCGTATCGGTTACATGTCAGCTTCTCTCTCCCTCTCCAGTCTCGATCAGCTAAGCAAGGGTAACACACAGCCGTGTGTGACTACCTTTATACACTTTCCTTATCCGAGTTGGTGACTCGCTTCCTGTGTGTTGCACAATCTTACTCAATTCTTGCACAATCCCTGTGTTGTAATCCTTACTTCATTCTTGCACAATCCAACCTTGCATCAGTCTGGTGATAGTTGTAACACTTAGTTACCTCTCTGCACACATCTCTACAATTTCCATATATGGGCTCTTCCAGCCTAACAGCATGCGTGCACAAATATATCCTTTCTTGTCTTGCTTAGGTTTATTTTGAGTAAACCTTCCTCAGCAGATAATTTTGTAATTGTACACTAGGGGTACATCTGCATACAATTTTTTTAAAAAAAAAGCTTAAAAAGCTGCTTTCAATACACTTTTTCATTAGTGTGGATGCATCCTTTGTGTCACAAGTATTTCTTTGGTTGTCTTTGGCCAATGTATTTTATTGAAAATATATAATTAAAGAGATCTCACTAGTTTAATCTTAAAGATCATAGGAGTTTCTGCACTTGCTTTCCCATCCATTGAATGGAAAAGGTGCATAATAGACTAATATTTACCAGCACTTACAAGTGCTAGTACATGATAGACATGCAATTGATCACCTACCTGTTTTCGATCATGTGGCTGATCCTCTCTGTGGCACCACCATCTTGGTCGTGCACCAGCACCGTCACTGGTGATGCTGATACCATGTGCATGCACAATTGCATCAGGGGTCATCTGAGCCTCCAGCATGCTTGCACTGGAAAAGGTGCAGATGGTTGCCGCTGGACACACCCAGGTAAGTTCCTTTTTCTTTGTTCTTATTTTTTATTCATACTTACACATACAATTATACATAAACTTTGCCAGTTACATTTTCATTCCATTACAATACATTCGATATCTTTTAACACCCCCTCCCTCTCTTCATACACCCCTCTCACAAGCAATTAGTAAGTCCACTATGTAGGTAAGTTCCCAGTCACTTTAGGTTAAGGTTAGTGTGCTTGTGCACTGCAGCTAGTATGCAGTTAGTCAACCTCTGGACAAGCGGGGGGTGCTTGTAGGCTGTAATTGCTTCCTGCAAGTGAAGCTGCACCTGCCTAGATGTTAACTAATTGCAAACTATGGGAGCAAGTGCTGAAATTTCTCATTTCTCAAGCAGAAAAACTGGTATCTCAAATACATAGAATCTTGCTTACTGATGCTATAATAATCCTGTGGATTTCCTACATCTTTTCCTCTGCTATATTTGGGAAAAACCATTTGTTCATTTTGCTTGCTGGCTAACATGGTAACAATTTCCTCATTTAACATCCAAGTGTACCAATTTCGTTCCATCAAATGTTGGAAGATGTCAATCTGTTTCCAATTTAGGTTATTGAAAGCTGAATTCTTGCCACCTGGTGCTCAATTTCTGCAACTTTATCTCCCCCAGAATAGCTGCAAAGTTTGCTCCAGATATCCTCTTTGCATTTGGGGCCACTCATTTCCAATCCTATATGACCGATGCCTTTCTTGACCTCAGTAATCCATAACAAATGTGCTGAAACAGATGCAGTTAATGCATGTTTCAAACTATAAGGTCAAACAGAATTTGTTTTGAAATGCCTACAAACTATTTTCTAGCAGTGTAACCTCAATCTCCTTTCTATAGTGAACAAGCTCCATTGAACAAAGTGGTACTTATTTCCAAGTAAATGGACATGGGACTGAGCTGTACATATAAATAAAAGAAATTCAAATAGGGTCCCCAAAGGATAAGTAATTTCTGTCTTTTGTACCTGTGAACAAGCTTTTAAAATGACTAAAGTCAGCTGGGCAGATGTCCACACGAAGTCAAACACAGCATAAGTTAATTCATGTGCTACCCAAGGTTATCATAGCATTCTCTCAGAGAAACTTACAAGGTTTTAGATAATCTTAAATCTGAATGTTTATGAACATATTAAAATATATGAAGCATATGTGAATTCATCACAGACAAGAATAATGGAGCATGGGACATTTTAGTCTGTGTGCTAGCCACCTTCCTCTTCTTTCCATAATATACTGAAGATTTAGGGCTAAGACTTCACAAAATCCACATACATGAATACTAGGATCTGTCTTTTTGTTTTTTTTAAATGTATTATGTCTTTATGCCAGACAGTAGACTTCCCAAGACCCCCTAAAACAAAACAAAACCAGCACAAGTAAAATAAATATTTATTAATTTTTAAAAAGAAGACAGGATCTGAATAGGTGGGATAGGTATATATATATATATATTTTACTTTGTCCATCTTTGAATTATTCAGTATTGATTATGGGTATATTTCCCCAATCTTTTGTAGTTCATTTTGAATTGATTTCCTTTATATTTCTTTTACATCTTATTCTGATTACCTTTTCCCCTTGATCACAGTTGTAGATAGGTACAAATTTCATTTGTTCATTGTTTGACCAATCATATTACAATTAACTGCAGGAAAACTAACTTTTTAAACCATCTTTTCTGTTCATCAAACTTTATAAGGTGATTATAAGATGGAACAGAAGGCACAATAGACTCTTGAGTCACAGTTCATATCTTCATATTCAGTTTCCTGTTATATGTCTTAGAGCATCTGTTTTATACTTTCACTCACCTCAGTTTAACAGACAATATGTTATATAGTGATAAGAGTATTGGAGTAAAGTTTGAAAAACCAAGTTCAATTTTCCATTCAAGCCTGAAACAAACCAGCTCATTCACTGCCTCTCAGTCTGATTTACAACTTACAGGTATTATGAGAAAGTGGAGTATCATGTACAATTACTTGGAGGAGAGATACAATAAAATCTATATTATTACCATCACCATCACCAGCCTTATCATTATCATCATCATCCAGTCATTTCCTTAGATAATGCATAGCCAACACAATAATCATATGAAATCGAGCAGATCATATAGGTCAGTATTACACAAAATGACAGTGTGCCTTCAGGATGGAAGGGATCCTTCCCATGTCTCCCTTGAAAGTAGTGTTACTTCTGCATACAATGTTATACCAATCTGGACTAAAGCAGTGTCTTCTATCAAAACTGCAATCTTCTGGGATATATCATTCCAAAAGTTCCTTTTTCTGCATGTGAAATTTGTGTGCCATGACTGCTATATTATGTGGAGAACCAGGGTGGACTGACATTGAGGGGGTAAAATCCTTGACTCACTATAAAACACAATAGACTATTTCAGGCCAATCTCCACATTTCAGGGCTCATCTACATCCTGTAGTGTTGTTGGCCCCATAGAATCATATGAAGTACAAGGCCATCAGGGCAATCTGATATCAAACTTTTCCCCAGTGGTTTGATAATGCTCTGGTGATAGAGTTCCCAGCCTCTAGAACCCAGCATCTGGAAATGGCCAGTGGGCATGTGAACACTGCTAGCAGAGGTTCCAGATGGGCCTCAGACAACATCCATGAACCACATAATTGGGAGGGAGTAATCTTGCTTCTACTCCCCATTCAGCTACATCCTGAGGTCTTTTAACACTACAGCTGAATGGCTGTAGTGCACAAACACTAGGACACACAGGGATGGATTCCCCATATGCATCTAGGCAGGGAAGAATGTGTGTGGATGCATCCCTGCCTACCAAGATGTGAACGGGAAATCAGTCCTCACATGACCTAGACTGAAAAGGCCAGTGAAGGGGTGGGATGCAGCTCCCAGGCCTGCCACCATTGGGTTGGAGTCCACCCAGGGGCAGGCAGGCCAGTCCTGGCCCTTGCCTGGGTTCCTGCGGGCTGTAGTGGAACCCTACAGCTAGCAGGAACACACCCTGGGTGCCCCCCACCCCAGGACACACACCTCCCTAGACAGGTGCACATGAGGGACTTGCCTCCTCACCACCAGAGTTTGGACTGGGAAGCCTGAGGGCATAGCATGGTTGGTGGCACTCTGCATCTGCAGCCAGCTCTGATTGGCCAGAGGCCCAAGCCTGTGCAGAACACCCAGTTTGATGCCAGGCTTTCTGTGCAGGCGTGGGCCGCTGCCCAATCAGAGGTGGTGCCGCACGCAGACACACAACGCTGCTACTGGACCCCCCCCCCAGTTTGGACTATGGTGGCAAACATACATCCCCAGGTAGGCCCCTGCCCTGGGTGGGGGGTGGTCCCGGAGGGCGTCCACAGGGCTCAGTCACCTAGATCTAGGCAGCTGAACCCCATCGAGGCCGAAGATCCTCCCCAATGCACTGGCAGATGTGCTGCTCCATGTGGTAGATGGTGTCCGAGAAAGCTGCCAGCTCACATACAAACACACAGCTGGTAAGAGACAGCTTACTTGCAAAGGCAGTTCATTCAGCAGCAGAGCAACATAATCCAGAGAGCAAAGGTCAGTAAACAGTCTGAGTCCAGGGTTTCAGAGAACAACGCCACAGTCCAGTCCGAAGTCAAGGTAGCCAAGTATTCAAGGTCAAGGGGGTCAGATACGGCAGCCTTCTCTCAAGGAAAACCAATAGTTTCTGGCAAAAGTCCTGGGCGTCTGCCCGGTGTTTTATCTACAGTCCCAGCTGCAGGCTATCAGCATGTTTCTCTGCAAGTCTCTTCGATCTTCTTAGCCCTTCCTTTTCTGCTCTCCTCTGCTTAAAGTTAGGGATCTCTGTGCCCTGCTGTTCCAAGACTCCCTCATCTTGCACTTCTGCTGAGGTAAGGCTGGGCTGCTGAACCCCAGGTTCTACTGGGGCTGGGAGGTCAGAACTGGGCCCTGACACTACCTCAGGTTCCTCCTGCACCTGAGGAAGTGAGTCCTCCTCATCTTCTGACAGATGGGGCCCATGCTGTCAGCACATCAGAATGGGGGCGTGCATAATGGTAGACTGGGACCACCATCACGCTCACCTCCAATCTGATATGCTGACAGCATGGGCCATGTCTACCACACAGAGCAGCACATTGCTACCAGCCCAGTCTCACTCCGCCCTTGAAAGGTGTGGAGGGAGACCAAACCTATTGGACTGCAGCAGCCAGCAGTGAACCCCTGGGTGCCCAGCAGCACCTAGGGTTCATGCTATCACCGCTCAACACATGCGATGCTCCCTTACCTTGCTGGCCCGGGATCCAGAGTTCATGTGCCCTTGAGATCAATCTGCTGCGATCTGTGCAGGTGTGCATGCTCCAGTAGCTCAGCCCCATGCTTACCTGATGGGTCTACTGGAGTGTGCACAGCTGTGCAGATCACAGCAGATCACTCTCAAGGCCCCGCAAGGAGCACCCCAGGCCCAGCAAGGTAAGGTGATTGCACAGGCCTGCCAGCTGTTGGGCCAATTTCGGCCCAATAGCAGCAGTGAGTCCGGGGCCTGCAGCTGTCCAGGAGGGAGTATGCAAATGTTCTCCCTCCCATACGGCTGTGGGATGGCCTGGGCCAGCCGAGAACACCCTGGACAGGGTGTAGAGCACGATTTCATGCTCTACAACTGGAACGCAAGTAGGCCATCTGGCCCAGCAGAGCGAATGGTCCATCCCAGGGTGTCCTACTCGCATTCCAGAGGCCTAGTGCGAATAGGCCTCTGGTCTTTAAGTGCATTTATACCTGCTGCTCAAAATGGAAAAGCTGAGATTTCCCTTGCTTGCATTAACAGAGTTCCATCATCCTACTTTTCACTGAAGCTATGCAGCTGGAAGGACATCAAAGAGTGGGCTTTAAATGTAATCAAAAAATTTTTAAAACAATTAAGGATCCTCAAACACCCCCCCCCCAATTTCCCTGTCAATGAGGAAATTGCTGTTTGTTCATCAAAGTGTCCTGTTACACTAGCCCTGATAGGCAGGACTAAATTTATAAAGGAAGAAAGGACAAATTGCTGGTCCAGGCTGAGAGGAGGAGGGGAGGGCAGTGAAGCAGATGGGACCTAATAGGTCTTTTCCATCTCTGATCTCTACGACGTACAGCATGTAAGGCTAGATGCAGCCTGGTTAAAATCAATGCAGAGCCAGAGCTGAGCAGAGGGTTTTTAATCAATCTCAGAAGCCGTTTATTGTGAAGATCCAACAATGCGACAGAGATTATCACTGTGACACAAGAAGCAAGTACATGGAAAGCAAGAAAAGAGCACAGAGTGAATCTCTTGGGAGGGTTTAAATCTGCTGCCTTGGCCTCTTTCTCAGACTTAATTGCAACACAGTGTGGGTGAATGAAGATTTGGAGGATGCGGAAAATATTATTACCTTCCAATTAATGGAGAACTTAAAAAGGGAAGGATACAGCAGTATTCTCCACCCTATGGACTTGTCATCAAATTGCAAGACCCATGGAAAGGAAGGCTTATCATACTGAGTGTTTCCCATGAGACAGGAGTGAAGAACATCTGGCCCTTCCAGCAGACTTTGACTGCAGTTCCTACCTTCTCTGACTATTGTGAGATTGGAGGGAATTAGGTTTCCTACCCCTCTTCAAGGCATTGTATATAGATTTAGTTCTTGGAGCCTATATACGCAGGTGGTAGTAGTAGTAGTAGTAGTAGTAGTAGTAGTAGTAGTAGTGGTGGTGGTGGTGGTGGTGGTGGTGGTGGTGGTGGTAGTAGTAGTAGTAGTAGTAGTAATAGTATTGTGATGTGCTGTGTGTGGGGCTACCCTTATATTTGCTCTGAAAGCTGCAACTGGTACAAAATGCAGCAGCCAGGTCTGTTGAATGTGGACCTTGGACCTTTCTGCACCTTTCTGGATTATATCCCAGAATAGGGGCCCACTGTCCACATGATCATGCAGGCTATGGCAGGCACCAAGCGAGGCCTACCAGAGCCTGCATTAGCATGTGGACAACAGACCCTTATCCCAAGATATATTCCAGAATGTGGCCGAGTACAGAAAGGGCCCCTGTTTGGGTACACACCACACTTCTGGTTAATAAAGATGTGCTAAATTTACTGGTTTGGTTTGAATTGAACCAACTACCCTTGGTTCATGATCACTTTGAACCATTATTATTGTTGTTGTTGTTGTTGTTGTTGTAGGGTGGTTCAGTTCACACACAAACCAAGTGAACCATAGTAATTTACCCTTAGTTCAGTCTTAGAGAGGTGTCAAAAATCTTCAGCAGCTTCGCAATTTGAGCAAACATCTGTTGGCCAGTCTTCATTCATGAAGCTTTATTGTATTTGGTGCTCCTGGGAAGTCAGGTAGGCTCCCTTGCCTCCTCACCTAAAAGGGCTGCTCAGTAGTGCCTTCATCTACAGCCTCTTGAGTCAAGCCTTGGCTGGCTCCTGACTCAAGCAGCTGCAGCTGGAGGGGCAGCTGGAGCAGCAGCAGGTGTCTGCTCACCCTGAAAAGACATGGCCACCACAGCTGCCTCCCTCCAGCGACAGGCATCTCCATGGAGGTGTGCAGTGCATAGCCAGGAGTAATCTTATCTTTAATGCCGCTTGAAGAATTCTCAGAGAGGCTTGCAGCAACTGATTTTACTCCATTCCCCTCTATTTCTGGCTGGAGTGCTTAACTAAAGGACACACAATGTCTGACTTTCCGGACTTTTGGAAAGCAGCCTGGCCAAAAATCTTCCTATTTTAAGAAGTTATTCCCACCAACTTCCCTTAGCAGTGTGCTTTCAGAAGCCATGAGCTGTCGAGGGGTATGGACATTTGTTTGACATGCCTCCAGATTCAGCAGCATCAGACACACAACTCACATAAGTTTCTCTGGTTCCCAGTTGCATTGCACCCCCATGGGGATGCTGCCAGTGTCTCTAAATATGTTGCAGTTTGTAAGATGGAGTGTGCGGCATGGAAAGAAAAAGGGCTTTTCATATGTTGTGTGAAAACAGAAAATTTTCAAGGGTTTTCTACTTGTTGTGGCATGATCCTCTACAAAATGAAGAGCTGAAACTTCTCATGACATGATTACTAGGTGCACTGCAGCTGAGCTTCAATGGTTTCAGAAGTGAAATAATTACAATGATATGCTGTTTGTGAAGAAAACATTGGCAAATGTAAGCATAAAAGTAAGAGCTTCCCAAAGTCATTAGCAGGTAAGAGACTCTAATACTCCTTATCATTTAACTTCTCCCACACCAGGAGACTTTCCAGAGTAGCATTTCTCTCTGTGACTTTCCATGATGGAATTCTCAAACATGTCTTCCATCCATAAAATATCATGTATGAAATATCTATTGACATTATAGCTAACAAGTCATTCTTCCAATGACACTCTCCAAATATTTGTTTTCCTTGGGGGTTTTTCCACTAGCACTAAGTACCCATTAGGGACCCATTAAGGACCCATTAGCCTCAGAGCAGGAAGACCCCATTTCCACTACAGACCCCATTAGAGCCACATTTGTTTCCATCAGTTGTAGGGAAATCCAGATGGAATGGGTCCTTCAGGACTTATAATCTGGATTTCCTGTACAATGGGGTCTTCAGGCATCAAATCTGGATTATACGGAGCATGTTTCCATTGTGATTGGGCAATGGGGTCTAAGGGGGAGGTGTAGGGGGGTGCACCCATGGGGGGGGTGCCCCAAAACCCGAAGCTCTGAAGCCTGTGCACAATCTCTAAAGCAGACTCCGAAGAAGAGCACAGGCTCGGAAGAGGACACCATGTGAGAGCAACGTCAATCCTACCAACCTTTGTCAAAGGCTCCGGAGAATCTTTGAAGTTTGTGTCATTTCGCTCTGGAGAATCTCCGGAGCTTATGACAAAGCTCCAGAGATTCTCCGGAGCTACTCTGGAGAATCTTTGAAGAATCTATGGAGCATCTACAGTCCTGAAACTCAAATTATTTATATTCAAATAAAAAGAGGTCTTGCTGATGGATTTAGAAATAATCCTCATTATTTAGTAATGGGAAAGCAACCAGGTTTGTGGGGGAGGGAATCATACTTTTCCCCTGATCCAATCATAAGTCGGGATTTCCTGTGCCTGGCTAAAAGGGAGGAGAGTCAGAGCCTATTGTAACATTTGTAACAAGGGATCAGGATAACAAAAATTGACAGCCCTGGGGTTGTGAAAGTGTGTCTGCTCTTGTTACTTTCTCCCTTCTTCCTTCCATTCACGTCTTTTGCCTGGAGCCTCGCCATTTCAGGCTGAGCTGCTGTTTCATGATGCAGTGCAATCATCGGCTGTAAAAGCCTCTGTTTCCTTCCCTTCTTCATTCCCTCATGCCTCCCATTTCCCACTGCTCCGATCCATGTTTGATCTTTTCTTCTACTGAGAAGCTGTGCTATGGGCAAGAAGTGAACAAACAATGCAGTCCCCATGCTTTGTTTTAAGCCTACAGTATTTTACAGAGGTCATTGATCAAGCAGCCTTGAAGAATTCCTGCCAAAGGACTCCATCTTTTGAGTCAGAGACAGGCTTATATAATAGGGGTATGCACAAATGCATTTTTTGCATTCAAATTTGAGTTGAATATTTGAATATTTGAATATTCAATTCAAATCAAATTTTTAAAATCTGAATTTTCAAAAATCCGATTTGAATCTGGATTATTTGAATCTGTACTTTCAAAAATCCAATTAAAACTCAAAAATACAAATGTTCACAACATTTGTATCTGATTTTTGAATTTACATTCAACCTGTTTTCAAATTTGCATGCATCTGTATCATATTTCCGAAAATCCAAAATTTGAATGCGTAAATTTGGATTTTTGAAAATCCAGTTCGAATTTGAATGTCAATATTCGATGGATTCAAATCAGATTTTCAGATTTTTGAATATCCATGTACATCCTTATTATATAGGGGAGGGGGTTTTGATTTCTCACCCCGATGAAGTCAGAGGTGGTTTCTCCCCTGCAAGTCTGCATTATAAGCTAGTCTGCATTAAAAACCCTCACTGCTGATTTTTTTAAAAACAGTTTAAATCTGGGTTTAATTGTTCAGTGGGAACCTGACCTTACAGAGACAGGCTCCATGGGCTGGTTGGCTGCCAAAGTGGAAGCAAAGCTCTCTCCTTATTTCAGATGCATCTCAGAGAGCCTCAGGCCATGTTTGCACTTACCTGTTTCTTACTGATATAGATCATTGGATGGTATGGGATGGATCAGTGCCATCTACACGGACACTACTGATCCAGCCCAAGCATCCCCAAATGAGAATAGTAGCTGCAGTCTGTCAGCAGAGAAGTACACTGAGAGCTTTGTGCAAGGAAGGATGGAATTTTTTCCTTAACATAAGGGAATATTATGTTTTTACATCATCCTCTGAGACAAAAGTCACAAAAGGGCATCAAAACTGCCTTCCTTTCACAGCAAAAAAGATCTGAACTCACAGTGCAAAGCACAAAATTCTACCCAGCAGGCCACACTGAACGTACCAAGTCCTGTGTCTAGAACACTATAAATGCATGCAGAATGCAAGAAATGTTTCTGTATTTGATTAATGATGGCAGTTTACAGCTCAATATTTCCTAGGCATACACTATGGCTTTATTTTGTTTGTGTACTTTAGCAAGAAATATAGAATCTAGTGCTGCAATCTTGATACTTTTGAGTTCATAAATACCACTGTGTCAATGGGATTTATGAGCTTGTAAGTAAACTCCACAATTGCATCCAAAATCTAAAATCTCTCCCCACCCCTCCCTACGTCTTCATTCGCAGGATCACAAAATCCATCTTTCATCACTGGGAAACATTGTTTTGATTCATAAATAAACTTGTCTGCTAATGCTGTTACAAAATGTAACAAAACCAAGACATAAGGGACTGTGATTAATATGATTTAGCATTTCAGAGAATGCCTTAGTGCTCCTGCCCCATATGAAACTTTAGAATAATTATGTAAAAAGCTGATCAGACTTTACTTATAATGAGATAATCAGAGAGACCAAAGGGCCATTTATAACCAAGGGTGTTTTCCCACTGTCACTAAAGTACCCATTAAGTACCCATTAATGGGTACATAATGGCATTTTCGTACCCATTAATGGGTACTTAATGGGTACTTCTAGTGACAGTGGAAAAGCACCCTAACTCTTCCTATCAGGAGCCAGGCATCCCATCTTGTTACTCCCAAGAATGTGAGCCAGTTTGGTTTAGTGATTGGGGAGCCGGACTCTTATCTGAGGATACTGGGTTTGATTCCACCCTCCCCCATGAATCCAGCTGGGTGACCTTGGACTAGTCACAACTCTCTTCTGAGCTTTCACAGCCCCACCTACCTCACAGGGTGTTCTGTTGTGGAGAGAATAGAAAAGCTTTGTCAGCCACTTTGCGTCCTGTTAAATGGCTGAGAAAGCAGGGTAGAAAAGCCAACTCTTCTTCTTCTTCTTCTTCTTCTTCTTCTTCTTCTTCTTCTTCTTCTTCTTCTTCTTCTTCTTCTTCTTCTTCTTCTTCTTCTTCTTCTTCTTCTCTGTAGGGATGTGTGCAGATGGGTTTTTCAGCATTCGATTTGTAATGAATGTTAGAAAATCTGTATTCGTTTAAATAGATCCCCTTTGAACGTGGTAGGATTCTATTCAATACTAATGTATTCATACAAATTCATACATATATCCGATACGAACGGATAAATATTCTTTTTTTTAAAAAAAATTGTTTTATTGATTCTTATTTAACAAAACATTATTTCTTACCAAATAAAGTACAAAACACAGATTTTACATTTTCTCCCCCCTAGTGAAATTAAATTAATTCAATTCAATTCAACCCAGACTCATAAGAAATT